>PVKZ01001707.1:0-76086 GCA_004027375.1 Macroglossus sobrinus
CTTTCTTTCTTTCTTTCTTTCTTTCTTTCTTTCTTTCTTTCTTTCTTTCTTTCTTTCTTTCTTTCTTTCTTTCTTTTTTTCTTTCTTTCATCTGTGTAGGTTTGTGATAGTTTTGGTTCCTGGTAGTATGAAAAGAATTATTGCAAGGTGTCTCTCTTGCAAAAAAAAAGGTGGTCATTGGCAACCTCTTTTCCACTTCCGGGTTGGCTCATTGTTTACCTAATTGCCAATAATAATATTTCATTGTGTAAAGAATGTTGGCACCATGGGCCCAGGTTCCAGTTTATTGATAGCTCAGGGTTTATAAATTGATGCCCTCAGCAGGTTGCTGCCCTGATGAATGGCAATTACTGTGGCTCCCACAGAGGCAATTGTAGCAGGAGCTTTTACTCCTTTCAAATAATTGCCCTAAGAAGTCAAACAGGTAATTGTAACATCTGAAAACCATGCTTTTGGCTCAGAATCAAAGAGTATTAATCTCCAGAACAGAGGTGTTTTGGAATGACCCTAAAGAGTTGTTAAAAATGGTCTCCAGAGTGTTTAATTTTAAGATGAATTGAAGAAACCTTAGCAAGCTCTCCTGTCCCTAATGCAAATTAAAATGTTGTAAAGACACCCAGGTAACAGGAGTGTGCACTTTTTTGAAGCTGTAATACCCTATGGTGATAAGTTGATTTTAGACTTTATACCTACCATTACTTCTCTTTAAAATGCTTTAAGCACCCTGCTTCAGCCAAGCTAACTTGCCCATTAACCCTGGAAATGTTATGTGTTCCTTCTCAGCCCAGAATATTTGTTCATAACATTTTTTAATGTCATTCAATAAATGTATGCAATTGAAAAATGAAAAGAAAGAATAAAATTATTTGAAATATAATTTAATTTTGCACTATGATTTAGGTCAGTTAAGTCAATTATTAAAGTTCCTTCAATATAGATAGTGAGAAAATCTTAGAGCCATGCATAAATCTTCTATAGAATTAAAAGGTTACCACAGTAAGACCTACTCTTTTGATGCCAAAGGAGAAATAGGAAAGAGTCACATAGTATAGCTTTTTAGCTCAAACTTTAATTTTCAGGAAAATATTTTCTCACAAAATTAGAAAGAAATATAAAGAGACTAATCCTTCATTTTGTGTGGTGGGGAGAGAGTGTTGAAAAAAGATGCAAGTATAAAGTCATACCTACAACCTTGAGGTCTTTTGTGTAAAATAAGAGTCAAAAATTGAGAGATGACACTAGAGGAAAGAAAGAAAATAAGAAAAATATTTTCAAAATATATAAGGGTGTAGAAAGATGATCAATTAGTTATAAATTTGGGGATATTTGATGTTTAAATATTTATTCTTCTCAAGTTGTTGAAAATAAGTCTAGTAGGCTGAAAAAGAATTGCCAATTATGCTCTCCTCAAAGGCAATCTGAGCATCATCATTCAAAGTGCCAGAAGTTTAAAAAGCATTTTAGTGTCATCATATTTCAGACTGATTATAACATCAAGAGAAATGATTAGGAGACTTCAGACTGAATTATGAGTCAGTTCAGAAACACTTAACAATTAAAACAAAAACTATTTTTAAAAAAGAGATTATGAACTTAGGTAATATGAGAAAAAATTTTGAACATGGGTAGAATTAAATATAAAACAATTCTGCACACAAACATACACACAAGTAGAAAGATCTAAGGGACACTAAGATAAAGATATAGTTATCTATGTAACCATAGACAAATTATATTAATCTTTATTTACTTTAAAGCTTCAATACTCAAGAATTTCCTTCTTATATAATCATGACCTTGTTCTAATTAGATTATTAAAACTGTTTATAGGTGCATAGAACTAGACATAAATTTTAGAGAGCATGTGTATTAGACTCCAGCCTTAAAAAGTAAATATATGAACCAAGAATGATACATGGGTTTTAATTCAGAGGTTAATTCCAATTCATTTGTAGTTGACTGGCTAGAGAATGGTATTGAGGTGGATTCTGAGGCTGACTCCAGGTCCAATAAGAAGGAATATTGAGCCTGACTGTTAAGATAAGGGAGGAAAAATTATTTTCCTTCTACTTTTCTAGGTTCTTTGGCTGAGGCCCCCTTGTAATAAAAAGTAGATTAGCAACAGAGAAACAAACGAAAGTTTAATAACATGTATATACAAGAGAGAAACAGGAAAATTGAGTAAGACTTTCCCAAATGGCCCAATCCACCACCTTAACTACCTTCTTCAGCTAAAGAAAACAAAGATGTTGGGTGTGGGTAGCTAGTAATTGGAGGTTATCAGGAAAAGCATAGCAAACAAAAATAAGGTTCTTAAGCTGATTTAATTTAGATACTGTCACCATTGATTGGAATTTCTTGTGATTTAGAATCATCCTTCTCTTCCTAGTACAGAAAGGGAGATACCCTTATGAATGGAGATTTTCCATACAAATGAATAAATCTTTATTTTTAGAATTTCTCCTGTGTCTGCTTCCCCCCCACACACACACAAAAAAAAATTAGCCCCAAGTAGTTCTTATGTCTTACTTTGGGGTGGCACATTCTTCTAGCATCTGCCATGGTGCCATGTAGGAAGCTTCTCTGGTCTAAGTTGCTTAGGCTTAGAGAGCCCAGATACCTATCGAGGTGGAGGCTGGCTTGAATTCATACATTTGTTCTCAGTCTAAATGAGTTAGGTATAAGGAAGGTAGCATACAGTACAGCTACTCAGTCAATAGGTATTCTGGAATATAATTACATAGTACAGATATGTTTAACCCGCATTTTCTTTTACCAAAATTATCTTTGACATATTAAGGGATTTTAAAATCAGTTTCTATATCCTGAGGATGTCTAAAAGCTTTCATGCCACCAGCTTCCTGCCCTTCATATTTTTTTAAGAGTTGGAAATTCTAAAAAAAAAGAGAGAGCAAGAGTCATATACTTTAGTAAATGGTATACCATGTCAATGGCTAGTCTTTATCCCATGTGCTTGTCATTCAGGTGGTTACAATAGCTTAAGGCCTCTGCCTCTATCTTCATCTTTTTTTCCATAACTAATACTGCCCAATCTGTTAAGCCACACAACTATAAATGGTAATTATAGTTATTTATCCTAACTGCAAACTATTTATACCTAACAACCACACAGCATAATAAGAATTATTCATATTACAGTTCATCTCATGGTATGCTTTATGTGATCACAACAAGGAACTCTGTTGGTTCCAGCTCCTTTTTCATAAGAGATTCACCCCTTTGGCATGGTCTTTTGCCACAATTGAAAGAATCAGAGGACATTGGAATCTTCCACTGATTTTCTTGATTGTGAACCACTCTCACCTCCTTCCAATGGCCTGTTCACTCCTTCAATGTTCTTTCTTTGCTAGTTCCCTTCCAACTCCACCCTAATGCATTTGTTCATAAATTCAGCAAACATTCATTGATAATTACCTTTAATCAGTTGACTCATATATGACTCATACACTGTACAATAGGCACATTTTTACACTTTCTCTTGGTTCTTCATAGCAATCAAAAGAGCTCAACATTACTATTCACATTGTATGGTTGAAGAAATTGAGGATCAGAGATGTTAAATAACTTGCTTAACATCACACAGCTAGAGGACAACCAGATTGGGGTTAGTTTTAGCAGTGTTCTTATCAGTTATGCTCTTTCACTTGCAAATCACTTGCTTAATATCTATGATGACACACAAGACATTATCCAAACTTTAATGGAACTTGGATATTAAAAACATACCTAAATCATTATCTATCTTTTTCATGTCCTTTACCTATCCAATCATGTAGTTTCATACTCTCCTCCATCACATCTGCTAATAGCCTGGTTCTGTCCTTGTCATCTCACAGTTAGGACCAAAAGGCTCTACCATAACTGCCTTACAGAATTGATTATTTCTTATATATAATCTGCATGGAGATTTTTTCTGCTCAAAAACCTAGAGTGCTACTTCAATTGGTTTTTTGAGAATCAATTAACTGGGTGTAAAGGAAAATATATAATATATATTTTATCCCACATATCATTGATTAGTTACTATCATATATATTCATTCAATAAGCAGTCCTTGAATAAATAGCCCTTGTTAGGTTCTATTAAAGAGATAAAGAGGAAACATATTTGGTCCTTTTGTTTGGGAAGTTTTGGAAGAAAAGTGAGAACCTAAAGTCCAGACACCAAGCTATGATACAAAGTAAAAATGGTCCTGTAGTAAAAGAGGTGCCGACTAAGAGTTAGTAAAAGAAAACAGCTGGGTCAATCAGGAATCATGAAGGGGCAGCATTTGGGGTAGACCTTGAGGAAATATGTTTTACGCTTGTGTAAATGAGAGAAGAGGCCATAAAGATGCTGTATTAACCAGTGTACTTGTGATGCTAGAACGCAGAGCACCTTTTGTTCTGATGGATGTGTGCCTCCACTCTGGGACATGCTGGGTGGGGGTGAGTGCTGATCTTTGGCTTTGTAACAGTCTTCACCTACTGAGTCCTGCTTGTTCAGTTTCTGGATTCCAACAAATAAATTTGTTTCCTTTTTTTTTTTTTGCCCCAGCTGAGGCCTTTTCCACTCTGAAAAGTTTGATTCTATTTAGACTAGTCAAGGCAGCTATTATTTCTGTGTGCCAGTTCTCTTCCCAATTGGATTATAGTCTCTTCAAAGCCAGGAAAGTATTCTTTCTAATTGCACGGAAAACAGAGCCTAGAGTAGAGCACATAGCAGGCAGTCAATAAACACTGGCTGATTTATTGAGTTTTTAGTTATGAATGAATGCAACTATCCACAGAAAATGTGGTTGAAAAATGTGAGATTAATATTTCAGATCTATCTCAAATTGTTAGCTGTGGAAAAAACTAAACAATTTTAGGAAGGACACAACCAAGAATTCTTGGTATACCCTTTTTCTGTTAAAGATATTTCTTCAATCAAAGACACTTATGTTGGAAAAGTACTGTGGTGTGTATCTAGCTTTGAAGATTTATCTTAGGCAAATAGAAATAAAATTTTAAAATAACTTAGTCATTTCCATTTAAAGCAATATTCTCAAGCTTATGTTGAAATGATTTATATTTATCTCATCAGCTACTTAGATTGGGTCATATGCTTTTAGATCAGAATTATTTCCACAAATATAAATAAATCTATTTCATTTTCCTCATTGAAATCCAACTTAATTTATTAATGCCAATTATGATCAGATTAAAATTCAGAATCTAAAATGTTATGTAATTTATACAAATTCTGTCATTGATATCTGCCTATGGGATCACTGTGGTAGAATTAAACTCAGCCTGTTAAAATAATAACTTATGCAAGAACTATCAGAAAAGATGAGAAACCGAATATGTACATGCAACCTGCACATATAGTATCTGAGCCGATAGTGCTACTGGTAAGTTTTATAAGTCCTATAATATAAGAAAATTAAATAAATAGCTTTGCTTCTCTCTCTGACTTATACTTGGTCTGACACATTTTGCTTTCCATCCTAGTAACCTGCTAAATCCTTTCTCATGTAAGAGAAAGTTTTATGAATATTTTTAGTTTTCAGTTTTTCCTATCGTTATTTAGAGTCTCATGCATATTTTCTGTATTCCAAATTCAACTGTGACTTTTCTTATGGCAAAAGCTGGCATATTTCTTTATAGTCCCATTTACTATCACAGTGTTTTGAACAAGGTTTATTAGTTTCTTAAAGAAAGCAGTAGAGAATGAGATATAGCAACATAACTCATCTTTTAAAATGTATTTCTAATGAAAGCAATAATTGATCATTTTTTAACTACCAACTTAAGCAAATATCTCAAGCCGTTGTCTATCTAGAAATATGGTTCAGGACAGGATAAAACTACTATACAATGGCACAACTTCTGTATCATACTAGGAATTCCTGCTACAGAACATACACTATTCAGTTGTTGAAAATACACAATCAAATATTGGATTTATGCCTGCATCAAAAATTCTCAATGTGTTAGAATTTTTTGTTATTAAAGAATACTGTCTTCAGTTGAATAAATTGAGTTTTGTCTCCCAAAAACTCCATGGATATGCTCTAACGTTTTATAAATATGTTTAGTTGGAACTTATTGAATTTTTGACAGAGTGTTTTTCCCATGGCATAACCACGTGGATCAAATCTGAAGTGTGGTAACTACTCAGAGTTTCCCCCAAAACACAGTTACCTTGTGCCAAAAGCAATCTTGCTGAACCATCGATTGAGGTTCCTGGCACTGTTCTTTTATATTTTCTCTTTGATTCTGCAATTTTGTGGCAATTGCTTTTGCCCTCTAGTTCTTTATTCTAGAAGACACTTATTAGTGGGAATATATATTTTTTCTCACACAATCTGGTTGCCACATTCAGTAAAACTAATTAAATATAGAAAAAAAAATGTAGGTAGTCAAAGCTGCCTTAAAACATGTTTCAAGATGATACTAAACATATGCAAATACAATTCAACTTTCAGATCACTAACAGTGTCAAATAAAGCATATCTTTGTGAGAAATACTTTTTAGATATTCTAATAAAAGAATGTATTTTACATATAAAATTATGAACTTAGCTCTATATGGAGAAGGGGGGAAACTTCATTAAGGAAATGACATAAGACTGAATATTAAAGAATAAGCAAGATTTTTCCAAAGGTAGCTGATAGGCAGTTTAGTCATAGAGATGTGAATGAACAAAATGAGTAGAAGGTCAGAATGAAAATTCAAAAGTCAAAAGGATTCTATTAAACACATTGCATAAACTATGGACCAAGAGTTGAGGGAAAACAATGAAAAAATAAAAAGTGGTCCTCATCATTATTATCTAGTGAAAAAGTAATTTATACAACTGAAATATAAAAAACATAAACAGGATGAATAAACACTCATCTAATAAAGGTGAAAATTACTGTAGGACTACAGAGAAGGGAGAGAACAGGGCAATCAATACAAGAAGCTTTCTCAGATAAAATGGAATTTGAGCTAGCCCTTGAAAAGATGAGTAAGAATGTGAGAGGTAGATTTAGGAGAAAATGGCTTTTCTGGGATAGGAAAGAATATGAGAGTGAATTGGAACAGACAGAGAATGTCATAGGCTGGTGCAGATGGCATTGTGACAAGAAAGTGGAGCTCTGGTTACAAAGTGAAGCAAGGGTAATGACAGTGAAAGCTGGAATGGTAGTTTGGAGATGAATGGCAGAATTGTTTGAATCATAAATCAAGGACCTTTGACATTGAGATGAGAAGGGGCATGGTTTGATCTGTGTCAGTAGAGAAGCCAAACTTAGAGATTTTGGGGAGTCTGTCATAAAGAAGGATTAAGTGGAATTGTATTTAATATGAGGAGTCATAGCTGAAGATAGAGCTTGGGAAAGTCTTTCTTCCCTCAATGAGAGGGAAATAGAGAAACCAGAGAAGAAGATTAAGAAAAGGATTTCATGGGGAAAAGAAGGAGCATCTGGTGCATCAAATTCTTTTTTTTGAAAACACATTCAGACACATCACCAGGAATTTTGTGACACTTAGGTCTGTTGAACCTCAGCAAAGGCTAGCATATATGTTAAGGAACTCTTTGAACTGCTGAAATGTTGTAAGACTCCTCAACTCATTCACCATGTCATCCAACCAGAAGTTCATTTATTCTATGAATTATAAAATTATCACCCTCTAAAAACCCTCCATACATAATTTAGTAACTAAAACCACAAGGGATAATTCTGTATTACAGCTGTTAAAGGCTTTTCTAATGGCCTGTACTTGTCAGTATGAAGGGAAGAAAACGACTGTAAAGATATTCCGAATAGTTTTAAAAGAAATTTCTTTTTGTACCTACAGGAAGTATTGATCTGAAACTTATTTTGAGTATTTTACTATCAAGCTAATAATTCATTTAGGACATTATTATGTAAAGTCTTTTCTAGATATTTTTCCATTATTGCCATAGAATTGTTCATAATATCCTTTTATTTTTATTTCTAATCACTGTAGAATATACCATTTTTATTCTTGATAATGGTACTTCTTTCATTGATTGATCAGTGTTGCTTTATTGCTATTAATTATATTAGTATTTAAAAAAATTATTGCTTTTTGTTGAATTTTTCTATTGTATGCTTCTTTTTTATTTTATTAATTCCTGCCCTCACATTATGATTTCTCTTACTTCCTTTGGTTTTCATTTCTTGTTTTTTAAAAAACTTTTTGAGATGATATGTAGATAATTATTCAAATTTATTCTTTTTTCTTTTTTTCAGTCTACGCATTTGAGGGTATCTATACTTCTAAGCAAAGCTTTCGCTGCTGCATTTCACAAGTTTTAATAGTTGTGAATTATCATTCAATTATTTTTTTTCCTAATTTTCATTGTGATTTCTTTGACCCACATATTGTGTAGAAGTATGCTACTAATTTTAAAATATTTGAGGAATTAAAATGTTTTTATTATTAATTGTAGCTTCACATTACTGTAGTCAGATAACATATTTTTTAATTGTTTTGATCTTTAAAATTAGTAAAGACCTGTTTTACAGTTCAGAATATACTCAATGTTGATCATTGTTTTCTGGGCACTGGTAAAGAATATACATCCTGCTGATGTCGAGTGTGATGTTTTATAGATGTCATTTAAGTCAACTTTATTAATCATGCCAATTCTTTTGTATTTTTACTAATTTTTCTTCTTTTTTTATTTCCTGCGTAAAGTATATGAAAACAATTGTATATTTTTTGATATTTTCTTTAATTTTTATCAATTTTGCTTTTCTTAAATAGAAAAAAAATTATAATTTTAATTATTAAGAAATTCTTATTTCAGTTCTAGCCATGATTTCTACATGAAGGTCTACTTTGGCTAATATTAGTACAGTAGTCTACTCTTAACCTCTGGGATATTTTCTAAGACTCTGAGTAGATGTCTGAAACTGCAGCACTACCATACCCTGTATATACTATGTTTTTTTTTCCCTAAATATACATATCTTTTTACTTAAAAGAAGTACTTTATGGCTTCTCTTTGACATATCTGAGGTGCTATCAACACCACTATTGCACTTTGGGGCCATTTAGTAAAATAAAGGTTACATGAACACAAACACTGCAATACCTCAACAGTTGGCCTATTAACTGAGAATGGCTACTAAGTGACTAAGGAGCAGAGAGTGTGGACATGCTGGGAAAAAGGGTAATTCTGTCCCCAGATGGGACAGAGCAGGATGGCTTGAGATTTCGTCTTGCTACAAAAAATGGCTCACAATTTAAAATTTATGAATTGTTTATTTCCGGAATTTTCCATATAATCTGTTTGGACTGTAGTTGATTGCAGGTAACAAACTGTGGAAAGCAAAACCATTAATAAGGAATAACTACTGAATAGCTGTACCAGATTGTTTATGATTTGCAAAACATAACTTTTCCCTCCTTTAAATTTTAAACTTTTTAATATTTAAAGTGTGCCTCTCATAAAATGATTTAGTTGTTGCTTTTCTTAAAAATGCAGTTTAAAAATATTTATGTTTTATTGTAGCATTTGTTCCATATTTGGCTTTCAATTCAATGCTGAAATCCTCTTATTATTTTATTTCTTAAATATATTAATTATCATCTATCTATCTATCTCTATTATCTATCTATCTTCTATCTTTTTATCATCATCTATAGAAAGAAAGAGAGAGGTAATTGTGTGTATATGTGTGTCTGCGTATTGTTTAGTTTTTCCTATTTGGGGTGGGAGGGTTCATCTGGAATAAGCTAGATCAGCATTACCTGAAAATTTTGTTCAATTAAAAATGATTTTTAAAAAATAATATACAAGAAATTTTGATGTGCAATCCTGAACCTTAAATTGTGTTCATGAAATTGGTTGCAAAGCACAGAAATCAAGAAAGAAAGTGAGGGAGTGAGGAAGAAGACAAAAGATTTTGTCAGAGAAGTCAAAGGCAGACAAAAAAGAAGAGAAAGAAAAGAAGGAGATACCAAAGCAGATTTGAGACAACAGAGCATTTCAGATCTCCAGACAGGTTTTATCCTGAAGCAACATTTCTGTTTTTCTGATTTTTTTTTATATCATGTATTTTTCTCATTTTTGTAATCTCTTGTCACTTCATTCAACCTGTCTGGAAAGTTTATGGTCATCTCAGTTACTGGATGCAACCCACTGTCTCTTATTCAGACTCTTTGTTGGACTATAAGGTATATACTGCCAGCACTTCTTGTATGTAGTCCAGCGAGGAATGGGACTGAACTCTCTCATTTTTTTCCTGCTCCACCTCTGACCCTCTTTCAGGCCTTTCTTGGTATTCTTGGCCATCTGTCTGACATCCAGAGTTGCCTGCATTCTGACAAGACAGAGTGGTTCACCTAGCTTCGGAACAACATCAGAGGTGCCAACACAAAGTAGACCAGATACACCATCCAAAATACCCCTCCATGGCTGTTCCAAACCCAGGACTAAGCCAGGAGTTGTTCCAAAAATACATCACTATATTTTGGCCTGAGTGTCACTTCCCTACTTGGCAAGCTAGGGCTAGAGAAATTGGACCAGAGATTTCCTGTTAGCCTCTTTTATATTCTTGTCTTTCAGGTATGTATCTTTTACTTGTCCCTTCTCCAATATGACACAGTTGCCCCAGCTTTTACAATTCTTTATAGCATATCAGAAATGAGTGAAAGCTCTACATTGTGTCTCCCACTGTCTCCAAAAGAATTGCAGCAAACTGTTCTCTTCAAACTAAACAAATGTTTTCCAGTGAATAAATGATAATCTGGATGAATATTTGTTGTATATTTGTATTTTATATCATGGTTCACAGAACTCCCTAATTATACATGCTTCTTTTTTTCCTGACCTAGTACAAGCATCAATCATACTCATCCTTCGGGGGTCCTCTCAGACCTTGAAGCCTCTTTTCACTATTCCAGTCTGCCTGATGTTTTCTTATAAATTAACTATTAAAGCAGATTTTTTTATTACTCACTTATGATTAATCAAAAACTTTAATTAGTAGCAAATGATTATATATAAATATACCTTGCTTTCAGAAATAAAGGATGTTCATCTATTTAATATTGACTTCCTAAGTCTCAAAAACCAGAGTAGTACAGGATAGTGGATTTGTTTCAATTTTAAAAATTATAAAACTGAAGTATAGGAAGAATAGTGATTTCTTCAAGGCCATGTGTTTGCTAAGTGAAGAAGATAGCATTAGATTAAACATTCTTTCTTCAAAGTCTGTGACCCTTCTACTGTAGCATACTTTTCCACTTTTTAAAATCTTCAGCCTCCAATAAAGTCTTGCACAACTTCTAAGGGTTCAATAAAGAATGAATAGATTAATGTTTTTTTTAATTCACCATATATATATTTCTAAATATACATATTTCTAAATATATATATATTTCTAAATACATATATATGTGTATAGATATATACACATATATATACACACATATATATATATATATATATATATATATATATATTTCTAAATACATTTAGAAATAGACCTAGTTGATATGTCCTTCAAAGTAAAAGAATTTCTCTGAGAGAATGGAATACATATATAAAAATAGGAGCATTGATTATTATAAGAAATGATTAACAACAATTAAAAGTTTTAATTTAAAAGATGGATTCCATGGTGGTAGGTCAATATTTCTAAGTTTTGAGTCAAGCTGTTCTCAGACTTGGTTAAAGGGGGTCATTTTCAAACAGGCCACCTTCATGTGCCTTAACTTGCTTTTATCTTATTGAGATGCACTATTAGACCCTCTTTTGTGCAAGACACACTTACAGACATCCAGAACACATATGGGTAACAGTCAAACTAATAACATGATGATCTTCCCTGACTCTGCTCTCTTGGAGATGTTGTGAGGTATTTTGAGTAACTTCATGTTGCAGGGGGTAAAAAAAGCTTTTGCAGCTTGAGAACAGATCTTCCAGGAACTGGAGAAGCCAGTTCCTGAAAGGTTTTGAAAATGTTAGATTATCTATACATTGCCTTTCTGACATGTCAGTAGAAATTACAAAGTATTATCACCACTATTAATTTACTTTTCTGACCAAGAAAAAATATACTTAAAGAAAATGAGAAAAGAGAGAAAAATCTTAATAGTAGGTTCTTGAACATTATCAGCATTACCACAAATTAGCTGTTGTGTTAGAACAGCCTGTTTGGTGCCAGGAACAATTCAAAAGCTTTACAATACAAAATGGTGAGATTTTAACACAATGTAGTCTAGACAGAAATTGTTTGACAATACAGTCAAACCATTATTGTAAAGTTGAAAAACAGAATAAAATGAAGGATGCAAAATTACTTTTAATTGCTTTCTGGTGCCAGATACTGCCCCTTAAGTTAAGCTACTTCTTTCTATCCCAGAAGATTGTTTTCAAGTAACTACTCTGGCCACAGGCAGTGATTTTAAATACAAGGATTTAGGCTGCAGTTTTACTTATGCCCAAATTCAGATTGGCTATCAACTCTTCTGCTCAGTTCTGTCATTGCCAATTCTTCATATACCTGTATTGGGGAATTTAGGCCCACATGCATCCAAAACTAGGGCCAATTGTTTCATGATTTGGCAGGCTGGGATCTACTGCAAGTCAGGACAGTGTCCTAGCAACGAAGTGACTCACCTCTTAAATTATCTAATTATTCTCTTATCCTAAATTGGGAGAAAGCTCATAATTTCCTTCCAATATATTTTCCTGCTACAATTTAGTTTCTCTTTTAATTATATGCAGGAAAAGAGGTTCTCATTGTGGTAGTGCCTTTCTTTTTCTTACCATTTAGGGTCTTTTAAATTAGAATGCATTCTTTATGAATATATATGTATATATACATCTACATACACACATGAATTAAAACTTCATCTGTTGCTTCCTTTAATCTCTATATTTTAAAAATATACTTTTTTTCTGTTAGTTTAGGACAAGTTCCAATTTCCAATCCCCAATTTAGATTACATGCTCTGAAACTAACTCCAAACATTTACTGAGTTTGAAGGTCACAGTGCTATTGATTGATTTCTAGTTATAATGTATGTTGTCCTAACATGAATTGTGCTTTTTTTCTATAACTTTGGGCTGTGTCCAAAAATGCAAGGATCAAAGCATCTGGACTTGTTGCTTTCATGTTTGGCATATAAAGGGGCTGGCAGTCACCAATGTGGTCTTGGCCGGGTCCTACTTGTTTTCATTTTCTGATGTGAAACAGTTGGGAATCACAGACCCTCCAACAGCTAGAGTGGACTCAATAAAAATTGGCTTAATAATCTGCCAACCATTTGGAAGTGCCAGTCTCCACAGTTTTCAGCAGTTATTGGCCATGACTTGTTTCTTTCTTTCTTTTTTTTTTTTAAGGAAAGAATTTGCTGTGAAATTAGTTTTGAGATCAACATCTGAAATAGGTAAACTATTCATCACAGTAAACTTTATCATCTTTGATCTCATTTAATTCATTATTTTATATATTTTATTTTTCTTATGTGATAGTTCCTTTTATCCATTTGTTTGTTTCTCATGAAAATCAAACATGAAATATAACATATAACAGAGAGGGCTTAAACATTTAACAATTCTATCTAAAATTTACTGATTTAAAAATTATCTGGTCATCTTAACATTTTCAGTTACTTAGACATAAAACATCCCATATTAAATAATTAAATAATTGAAATAATAAAGAATATTGGACATGTTTATAAACCGGTATAATACATATGAACATCTATTTTGATTAGTGTGAGGAATTTTTCAAATAGATTTTTATTATTTAAAATCTACAGAAATTCCGGGTTTTTTTTACATTGAATTTTACTACTGTGAATACAAATTTTAAAAGTGAAGTTGTTAATTTTTTAAGTCTTGTAAATATTTTTATTATTTAGTAATTTCATTGGCTTTCAATAGTTTTTATAATTATCACCATCCTATCTTTCTCTACTACGTTGTTTTCCACCGCAAAATGGTTGTAGTTGACATATATTTTCTATAGATTGTTAAGATCTTCGAAGAGAAGGCTGTACCAAGGAGATGGCTATAGGAAGCAAAGTTATTTTGAATTTGAACTTCTACTCTAGCCATTAGAAAAGAAAAGAACTAATAAGCTTAAAAAATTAGAAAGGAAGAAAATATTAATTATGTCTAATATTATGTTTACTTATCTGAAAAATTCAAGAAAATGAATTAAAGAGCTTCACAAGAAATAAATGTATTTGATAAGTTTGTTGGGAGAATGTTAATAATTTTAAATTATGTGTAAAAATGACAAATTAAGCAATAAAATGAACATCCTTTTTACAATAATCATAATAGCAACCCAGAATGAAATATGAAAGAACAAATTAACAGGAAATGCATAAGATCTATAACATTAAATCATAAGATGCTACTAAAAAATAAAATAAGACTTAAATTAATAGAAATGTGTATACTACTTTTGGCTTGGAATATATAACATCTCAAAGATTTTTTCCTTTGTTAATTTATGTATTTACTGTTAAATTTTAAAGGAAAACACTATTTTTTTTGGAAATAGACATGCTGATTTTAAATTTTATGTGAAAAAATTAAAAAGCAGGAAGAGCAAAAACAATTCTGAAAAATAAAAATAATGAGGGACCAAACCCAGTGTTTAACCACATTGTAAAGTTATGTGTGATGTTGGCACATGACTAGACAGATTGATTAATGAAATAGACCAAAAAGGCCACAAACAAACTCAATATGAATGGGCATTTAGTATATGATTAAAGTGGCATTATAAATTAGTAAAGGGAAAGGTTTTATTCTATAACTATGTTGGAACCACTGAGTAAATATCTTGAAGAAAATAGAGTTGAATCCCTACCTTGCATAATACACCAAAATAAATCCCAAAATGTATCAAACATTTAAAGCCAAAGGAGAATGTTGGTATCTGAGTGGGGAGGGCTTTTTCAAGTAGATGTGAATCAAGAAGCCATTAAAAAAAAATTCACTTGCACAAATGTAAAAGAATTCTGCATGGATTAAAAAAAACACAAATGAGTAAAATGCAAGTTAAAAACAAGGACTCTATTAATTAAATAAAAATAAATAAATAAATTATTTTCATAATATTTGAAGATTTACTTTGAATAATTGGGTGAACACAATACAATTTGGGCAAAGAATATCAAGGACTGTGGAAGAGAAAAAACAAATGGCTATATGACAAAAAAAATTTCAATTTTTTTATGACATATTTAAATTAAAGTTATATAGGAATATACTTTTTACTTTTCAGTTTGGAAAACAAAATCTGAAATTTGACATATTACACTAATAATTATGTGGAGAAACCTTCTTTTTCATGAAATGATGTCAATAAACTGAAACTGTTTGTATGACAAGGAATTTGGCAACACCTGAGCTTTTAAAACATCTATACCCCTTGACCAAGCAGCTCTGCTTCTAGAAATTTGCTGCACAAATATATGTGCTCATGCACAGAATAACATATACCTGTTACAGAATTGTCTTTCTTGAGAGTATTAAAACAAACTAACTGATTTTAATGGGAGGCAAGAAATACATGATATTATATCCACAAAGTAGAATATTATGCTGCTGTTAAAAGGACAAAGCACCAATTAGGAATTTAATTTTTCTAACGTAAAAGCTGTGAAGTCCTACTATAGTAATACAATTATACCGAGAAAGATCCAGGTTTCTTCTTTTTTTCTCTCATTAATTCTCACCATGTGGCTTAATAGCTACGTATTACAAGGTTGTTCCATTTTCAACATTTTACTGGTGTTTCAGACAGAGAGAAGTGGAACTACATTCTGCACCCTTACAAAGAACATTCCTGAAAAACCTAGCTGTCAACTTTTGCTTCCCTGTCATTTGTCAGCACTGTATTAAATAACTGTTCAAGTGGCTGAGCATACTTTTACTCAGAACAGAATGGACTCCCATTATATGAAAGGGGAATTTTGGGGGGATTGGGCAAGCAACAAGAAGTGTGAGTATATGTACATTATTTATTTACATGGCAGGTGTTTATGAGGAGAAATATGAAAGAGGTGGTTTTAGTTTCCTCCTAGGAAGAAAACTGAGGATTATAGATGAGAGTTAAGATGTCCTTTTTACTGTGTAATATTTTCAAACTTTTAAATTTTATACCACATGCATATATTACTACAACATTTTTTCATTTAAAAATTATACCTCCTTTAAAAATGCTTTCCAATGAATTTTTTCAAAATTTCTAGTTCTCATAATTTTTCTATTAACTGCTCTAATATTAAAAAGGTAATTTCTACCATAAAATTTACACTATTAAAAAAATTTACTAACTCTTTCATACATAGATGGATTTGGCCTAAAACTTCAGTTTTGTCACTTATGGGTGAATTAGAGAAAATTACTTGTAATTTCTCTAGATTTCATTTTCTCCTATACAACATAGGGATAAGGTTATTTTTAGAGCATTAAACTAAATAATGTATGTAACGCATTTAACATTGTACCAGGCAGAGAGTAGATGTTACATAAGTGGTACCTACTAATTCTATTATAATAATTACTATTCCTGAGAATATTCATGTAAAGTTATGTACTTTCTCTCTAAATAGCATTAAAAAGACTAATAATATAAAGATTGAATAGTTCAGAAATAGTTTTGTAACAAAAGGTCTGCAATAAGGAACTGTAGTCTGTATTATGTTTTACCACAGTCTGAGATCATAATAGTTTCTACACACTTTATATCATATTATATGAACAATTAAGTCACTAGGCTCAATTCAGTGATTGATTAGTCTTAAACATATTTCCGCCACATTCAGAGAAAATTGAAATTTCTGACTCAAGTATAAATTTGTGACACCTTAACTTTCACTGGGAATTTGTTGCAAAAACTGACTGCTGCAAACATCAAAATGAGTCAAAATATAGAAAGGTTAACATAAGTGAGAGACATACTTGGAAAGTGAACTGAATGTAGTAAAACGTATTTGCACTTTGACATTCATGGTAAGCCCAAATTCTAAATATCACTATTGTCCCACAATTCAAATGTATTAGAACTGAGAAAAAAAAAAATACCCAAATGTCTCCTTTAGACCATTAAAAATTTTGTAAGTAAAAGACTAAAGCCATTTATTAAACTGTTGGCTTTCTTTTGTAATCCATTTCCCTTAAAGAAACAAAGATTTTTTTTTATCATCTAAAAAGACATTTTTGCATATAAAAGTGGGAGAAGAATATCAGCTGGACTGGGTGATCTGTGACACTCGAACACTGTTTATCATATCAGCTGCATACCCATCATGTTTGTTCCTCAAAAAAAAAGAGAAAGAAATATTTAATTTCCTGGTTCTTAAGGGTTGCCTACAAATAATGGAAACTTTTGAGGTTTTATCTTCGAAAGCCAGGGATCTGATCTACTGTTATAGAATACCTAGTTCAAAACTAATCACAGCTGACTATCTCAGGATCTTAATGTCTTTCTTTTTTAATTAGATATATATTGAAGAGTTTCTAATATTGATTTGATACTGTATGTGTATGCTGTTTCAGAAATCTTTGTCAATAAACAATATATTTAAAATTTCTACTTTCTTTGGAAATTGGATATAATGTTTCTAATATACAGGCAAGACAGCAGAAAGAACAAGATTTGAATTACCCCAAAGTTCTTGAAATATTAGAATGATAGCTTTAAAAAGTAACTGAGTTGTAGTCAGTTATTCAGAAAAGTTTTCTTTAACTCTCCGCCAAAAAAAGGCAAGTCTTACTGTTTTCCAAACCATTAGCTATATCAGTAACACAGATACACAGGGCAGAATGTTGAAACCAAAGGAGCTGAATATGTTTCTTTGTGCTACGTTATCCTGTGTCCTTCACCAGTAGGGCTGTCTGTGTCTTAGACATTTCAGTCTTTAAGATGTTCACTTAGCTTCCCCCTTCCTTCACTCCAAAGCTGCTAAGGAGGGTTCTGCAGGCGGGAACTGCAAAAATTTTGATGTGGCACCACGCCATAGAAGGAAGCTTCTAGATAATAATCATTGCAAGCCTTATATATTTGTATACTAATACTGCTGTTTCCATAGTAAACATTTTGGCATTCATTTCAGATTCTTTCATTAGGTAAAAATTTTAGGGTTCAAAGCATTTCTTTCATCATTTCTTCAAAGCACAAGCAAACTTTCAGGTTTTTCACAATTTGCACATATAATCTTTAAAACTAAGAGAAGTACCTCTTTGAGGGAACATATGTGAGAAACAGGGAGGGGGCTGGAAGAGAAAAGGAAAGAAAACAATGTTAGGTTATACAACTCTTGTATCCTTAAAGACAGCTCGGAGACATGGAAACCATATGTGAACTCTTAGCTAGTAAAATAAAATGCCAAAATGTGGTGGCTAAAACTATTGCACCCAAATGTAATTGGACATATGCTCATTTACTTGCTTTTAATCAAAACATTAAAAAAAAAAACTGTTTTAAATTCAGGCTAGGTGAAAGTATTGGACTTACTTAATTTATATAATTATCTCATATGGAAAAAATGCATTTGTGCCAAGGTGTTGTTATTATATTAAGAAAAGTAAACAATGTATAAAATGGAATAGATAATACTTAAGCAAAACCAAAACGTTTCCATTGCCCATGTTGAAAAAAGGAAAATAACTTACTAATTTCACACTGGAGCTATTTTCCAATGAACATGCTACTTGGCTTGTGTGATAGCTGTAGATTTATCATGTTCATGCAAATGAATGTCAGTCTGTTTAGGTAATCAATGCAAATTTCATTTATTCAGTCAAAAATAACAGCTTTTACAAGTCTGGTGAAATTGCTGGAATGTCAGGCTTTGGTTGCTAAACTCAGTTTATGTACTGCATAAATCTAGATTTCTCATGTGAATTCATTCAAGAATATCAAAATAGTATTGGGTTTCTCCTACCCAAAGGCTCTTTTTAGCTGGTTGATCTATTTATCTTTATTTACTTATTTGTTTTTTGTTTGGTTTATTGACTTCTTAGAGAAAAGCAGTTATTTAAAATAATATGATTCTGGAATAGGTCATCTACACAGGCATTAATTAAGAATTAAATAAAGAAGAAAGAGCAAATCAAGAATTTTTTAATTTAAGCAATTATGAAGGATGATAAAAAATTAGACTTAATTAAGAATAAAGAACTAATGACATGTTTTTATCCCAGAAAACCTTGGAGTAGGAACTTTAAAGGAGACCAGATGACAGAATTAAATGGAAAAAATTGAAAATAAAGTTTTCTTTCTCAAAACAAGGTAGTATAAGAAACTAAACAAACACAAATGAAATGTGTAGAAAACATTTGTAAAGCAGCTTTCAGCCCATATAGGAGAACGTAATCCAAACTAAGTAACAGTGGCAGGACTTGATAATATGCAGTTACCTCATGTTGCATGTATATAAATATATGCATGGCAAAAAAATCACAAACTGTCAGTATGTAATCAATAATTTATTAAAAATAATTCTATACTTAGGATACAGAAAATGTCATAGGGTGTGGTTTGACAAATTTAGGTAGATTGACAAGAGAGCATCTGTGAGGAGGATACATCCAAAATCTGTGACAGTAGAAGCAGAGTCACAAAGGCTTGGGGAAAACAAGTTAAGAACTGGAAAGAGGGACATAGTGGGACTGGAGAAAGATGTTCATGTTGGGAGATAATACTGAAAATCAAGGAACATTTTGAGGTGCTCAAAAGAATTGTATTCTGAAAGTAAGGCTAATTGATTCTGTACTTTAAATTCAGTATTGAAGTCTTTAAATTCACCTTTTTCCCTTGCCTAGGGAGGGGTGAGGGATAAGCGAGATGGCACTTATAGAAGGCATGTAGAAGGACCTGTGGTTAATTCTGTAGTTTTGTATTCTAGATGGACTGGAGCAGGGACTTTCCATGAAATGGTTAAGGCATGGTATTGGTTTGTGTGGAAGGTAGTGAAAGAAAGGACTCTGCCTCCTAGTGTGTAGCCACTGAGTTAAGACTATCCTCGTGGCACCTAGAACACAGAAACTCGACTATTGAAAGCTTGTTGACAGACTGATTACAAAAATATAAATCCAAAAAAGAGGGGAAAAAGTATCATAAGATCACATCAATTTATAGTGAAGCTAAAGATGACAGAATGAGCAGAAATGAAAAATAACTTCATTTAATATTTTTTTTCTATAAAAGAAAATCACATCCTGAAGAACAGAGGGGAAAATATGGAGATCAACTCTAGAGTTTCTCTGTCATCTCTGTGTTTACACTCAATGTTCAGCAGTGGTGGGGCGGGTGAATAGATCCTTCAAATCAGCGACCAGTGTAGCTGCCAACTCTAAATCTCCAACAAGAAAAGTTTGCTGATACTTGGTCAAAGTTCCAAAAACTGAATATACATGAATGTATAGTTAAATATATAAATGATATATAAGTGTATACTGAAATCTCCCATTTTTAAATGTTAATTATATACCAGGCAATATATCAAGTAACTTAATTATACCACAGTGGTTAAAAATATGAGCTTTGGAGTCAAACTGCTCAGGTCAAAATTCTAACTTTGTCATTACTAATTTTGTTACCTTCGGCCAGGTGTCTTTTCTCTTAGTTTCCTCATTTTTATAAGCCAAATAATATTTGCTTCATACTTTATAGGGTTGTTGTGGAAATTAAATGGAATATTACAAACAAAGTGCTTAGAAAAGTGGCCAGCATATAATAAGTGCTCAATTTATGTTAATCCTCACAACGCTACAAGGATGTAAAAACTAAAGCCTGTGGTATTTAAGAAGTTTGTCCAAGTTCATCCATTGAGTTGGTTGTAGTAGAGCTGAGAATGTTAACCCATGTGTGTTTGGCTAGTCTGTCTTCACAGTGCTTTACTTAATATTCACAATTTGGACCTCTGCCTTACTCTCGCCTGCCAGGTGTTGGTACACAGAAATGGGTCAGCCTTACAGAGCTCCATTTCCCTCCCTTATGAAGACTGTCACATGTTCCTTCTTCTCCCCTGACCTCTGCAGAATTCAGTGAACCTAACCTACATATCCAAAAATGTAACTCATTAAAAAAGGAATAAAGTTCAAATTTCTTCAGAAAAACCAGAATGGCTCTTCAGTTTGTTTGTTTGCTTAGGATCATGTAACTTTCCAAAGAAAACAGTTAAGATTTTGGAGAGGAGTTGATTTTCAGTGTTGAAAAAAATGACATGATAACTGGACAGATTTGGCTCTAGAGGGGACAACAGCATATAAAATCATGAGACACTTCAACCATCCTGTTAAACTTAGAAAAATCCATTACCAAGTTGTAGAAAGAAAACAACTTGCGGAAATATCATCGAGGGCCGACCGTTTCCAATCACTGGTACTCCATTCATTATATGCTTGAGTGGTTCCAGGAACAACAGAAGACCGTGCACTGTTACAATGCCAAGGACAAGAAAGGCAACTCAGCCTGTCGGGCTAACTTCCCCTCACAGCAATTCGAACATTTCAGGCTTCGCTTCCCTTGCCCAGATGAGTTAGTCACTGGGAAGTGAAGCCATGGCCAAGGCCTTCTTTCTCAGAGAAGACTCACTGCTCTCTTGTGGACTGTCGATTGCTTCCACAGTCTTCTGGCCTAACAAACATATACTCTATTCAAAATAGGCAAAAATGTCATGTCATCTGTCTTTCTTCTGCCTTCCTTGAGTTTCTTATCTTAGGAGTTACCATCAGTTGAACACAATCTTTGTACAGTATCTCTAATTCTTATATTATCCCGACAAAACTTTCGTTGTCTGAAAGAGGAAACGGATGCTCATAACATTCACTTTAAAAAAGCAGATACCAGCAAGTGATTGAAATGGGTCTTGTAGCCAGGTCTGTTGAGGTCCAAAATCCATGACCTTTCACGTAACAGGGTCTAAGGTGGTTTGAAAGGATGAAAAATACAGGCAATAGTATACAAGAGAATAGGGAGAAAGGTATAAGTTGCATTTGAGCAAATTAAAAAATTGGTGCCATTGAAATAAATGGAAAATTTCAGAAGGAGAGCTTCTGAATAAGACAAGGAAAAAGATTTTCTAGTAAATGTTTTGTAATAAAAAATTGAATGGGGCAAGTGACGATAAAATTTTAGCTTGCCTAAAGATCACACATATTAGCTTTAAGCAGACAAACTGTTAAGGGCCAAAATGAATAAATTATGAGGCCATACTGAAACAGTATTTTAAATTTTCTTTCAATGTTCTCATTGATTCATATTTTACACATATTTACAAAATAGTTAATTTCTTACTGAGCTTAAGCACACACATCCCAAACTGACTCTGTAAATTTAGTTAGCAACAAGTTTATGAGTTAAATCTTTCAAAGGAGACATTAAGCTTGGTGGGAAAACCTCTAAAAATTAAGACTCGTTAATAAGTTTTAATATGAAGACACTGGTATTAAGACTATATTAAGGCGAGATATTTAAACCACACTTATCCTAGCTGCTTTGTCTTGAGATGGCCTTATTTGATTTGCACACCTGGTAATTATTGCTTAAGTACTTTGGAGACCATTGTGAAAAGAATTAGCAACTGGGGTTTATCACACAAAGAAACCTTGAAGCTCTCTCACTACAGAATAACAGATGTAACTATGCTCTTATCACTGATTCTAGACTGAACTGTCGTGAATTTCTCTCTTAGCCTTTCAGTCTCCTCTAAAAAATTTGGTAATTTAGAATCATAAAATTGGCATCATTGATTCTCTTTCTATTTTCTACTCACTTTAAACTTTTGTCCTAATATCTCCAGCTCAAGAAAGAATAGATTTATGCAGGCTTGAGCTG
Source organism: Macroglossus sobrinus (assembly GCA_004027375.1). Taxonomy (NCBI): domain Eukaryota; kingdom Metazoa; phylum Chordata; class Mammalia; order Chiroptera; family Pteropodidae; genus Macroglossus; species Macroglossus sobrinus. Next base: position 22,827 of record PVKZ01001707.1, read on the forward strand.
GGGAACAGCTGGTATTGAAAATGTTTCTCTTCTTTAAGCCTTCTCCCTTCCTTCTCCAAACAGAGAGGAGATGGATCTGTTTTCTTCTCTTTCAGAAGGAGTGGAGTGAAATCCAAGTCCTCCAAAAAAAGAGACAGAATGCTGTTCTACCTCACTATTCACTCCCACTTCCAACTTTAACTTTTGGACTCACATCAGTTTTAGAACGTTAAACCATTTTTCACAGATAGCCTCCCAAGAGGTAAGTGAGGACTAGTTCCAGTTTAAACAACATTTAAACACACACATTTTAAAAAACACAGTAACACAAACAGGCTGGACACCTCCTTCTCTTCTTTTTAGCAATAAAACTGTAACATTGAAAACAACCAAGAGTATTTGCAGCATCTCAAACTGTGCCACACCCCACTCCTAATCCCAAAATCCTCCAAGAAGAGGTTTGGGAAGACGTGAGCTGTTGAGAAGTTGCCAGTTAAGGAGTCAGTTTGGAAGCCACTTTAAACCAAAACTGTGTAATCAGAACTGTTGGTCTGAAGCATGTGTTTGAGTAATGTATTAAATGGCATTAACATGGATAGTAAAAGTCTTGCATTATTTTCTTCCCTGGGGGCATATAATGCAAAACTTCATTGACTGGAGCCAGTTTGGTAAATGGGGCAGAAAATGCCTGTAGAACTGATGTAATGTTATAAAGAAAGTGGAGCATAAGATGGCATATAAAGTCTTAATAGCATTGTTTCCTAGATTCTCCATGTGCAGCAAAGTGGATATTGTTGCTGCTTGTAAGGGAACAACCAATTACAATTAAAGCACCGGCATGTAAGTTTCCTGGCACACATGTGACTATGGGGCACAGATTAGAATTCATTTCATCAAGCTTTAATTTCATGTTCAGCCCCTTAAAAGTTCCATATCTCTTAAATAGGCTGCCAGCAACCTGTTATCTGGTATAATGAAAAGCAGTGTAACCACTCACCAAATAAAATCTCATATAAAACCTAAACCTCAGTTTCACTTTTCAGGCACTGGTTTCATTGCTTCTTCCACCCAACTCTTTCTCTCTGCCAGAGCCTCTAATGAGCAGCAACTCGGGCCAAACCCTGCCAAGTGTGAGCAGGTGGGTTTGATGGGATGTGAAATGTAGTTTGCCTATAACCAGACTACCATTAGCTGGCAAGACCACATGGATTTTAGAGAGAGAGTGAGAAAAATTTAAGCAGGATGTTTACAAAGAAGAATAAAAATAAATCATACTTTTTATTAATACTACATTATTCATTTGTAATAATACTCACTATACATTATAGCACATTTAAAGAAATATTTCTGAAAAGACTTTTTTGTACTTCGTTAAATGTTCAAATGTACAAATAAATGGATTTCTAGAAGGCGAGGAGCACATTTTATTCTATCTTCAGAAAATCAGAAGTTGTTTAAATGATAAAACAGTTCATTCATTCTTTTATTCATTCATTTGCCTTCTCAAAAACAAAACAAAACAAAACAAAACAAAACCAAGAAATTCCAAAATAATTATTTTTACTTACTTCTTGGACAAATCAGTGCATACAACCATGGGGTTTATAAAACAAAAACAAGATTTTTTTTATGATTTTGATTTGATCATCTAGTAAAATTTTTAACAGAAAGATCTTATATTTTCATAGCTAATAATATATTTGTTTTAAATTATGCTATATATGTTATGAGAAGAAAATATGTTAAAGAAACTTTAAGGGTGAATGTGAGAATCAAAACAGATGACATGAAATGGAAGGCATTTTGAAGTGTGAAACATTTCTCAGAACTACCAGTTTATTATTATCTTTAGAGGTAAAATGGTGTAGGGGTGAGAGCAGAAAACAGAGTGAAAAGCCAAGTACAGTACAAACTATGCAACTAGCCCGTGTGTGGACCTGTGTAGGTCATTCACCCTCTTAAAGATTTAGGTTCTGTTTATTTAAATAGTCCCTCTAATAAGTACCTTATCCATCCTCCACCCAAGCTTACTGGGAGAGTCAGCTATATTTAAAAGCGCTTTTTGAACTGTAAAACATAATAATTTAAAATTTGCAAAAAAAGTGTTCTTGATTGTAATGATTATTTATGAGAAATACAACTATATTTCAGAAACAGGGAAATTTCAGAACTCAATTTTATATGAATACAGGAATTCAAATGCTCTAGAAACTTTCGTTTATAAATGTGATTAGTGTCACTAAAAGACTCTGTCTAATTAAATGACTTTGAACCTGGGAGTATAAACACAAATAAAATTCAGATTTCTTAATTGATTTGTTATATTAATAATAGCCATATTACTTTAAAAATTTACATTTTCCTTTTAATATGTATAAAATAATATATTAAATTTAAAAACAAATATGGTTTAAAAATAAGATATATCCAACAATGATGAGCTCAAGAACTAGGACATAAACAAAATTGGGTATATTATTAGATGGAGTCCTGGTAGAAAACATAAGATACTTATAAGGGTTTAACTGAAAAGTTAGCAATGCCTAAGAGTTTTCATGTCATTTCTAATTAATGTGTTGTCAAATTCTTAGTTTCTACCAATTGAATGGCTAAAAGGGTGGCTATTTCACAGTGTCATTGTTTTTATATCCCTATTACTAATGAAATTAAACCCCTTTTCATGATTTTGCTTGACAAAAATATTTTCTCTTTGCTGAAACTCCTGTTCATAGCTTTGTCCACTTTTCTATAGAGTAATTGTACCATTGACTTATAAGTTTTGTTTTAATATTTGAGATAATAATCTTTTGTTAATTATCATATTTTAAGTATCTTCCCAGAGCTTGTGAGTTATATTTCATTTTCTTTTGAGGCACAAAAGTTAACTTAATGCAATCACATTCATTATGTTCTGTCTTTTGAGGTAGAGCTTTTTACACAGTAAAAAATCTTCTTTATCCCAATTTCAGTGACCTCTCTAATATTTTCTTTAAAAATTTTTAGTTTTATGTCTTATAAAAATCTTTAAAACATTGGCAATTGGTTTTAATATGGTGAGAGGAAGGGTCTAATTTAATTTTTAACATGAATTGAGTTTTTCTTTTTTAGTTACATTTATTATTAGCCTTTTATTTCTTCAGGAATCTGCCATGCCATCCCTGTATTATCAAGGTTTCTTCTATGCCTGAATCTGTATTCTGTCTGTTCTGTGGGTCAATCTGTCTATACATGTGCCAATATCACATGCTGTAATTTACTGTAGCTCTGTTTTAATTCTTAATATCTAGTAGGACAAATCATCTCTCCTTATTCTTCTTTATGAATATTTTAGCTACTTTTGATTATTTTCTATGTAAATTTTGGAATCTAATTTTAAAATCCTTCATAAAACTCTGTTCAAATTTTAATTAGAATAACACTTAAAGCTATCAATTTGGGGACATTTGATATCTCATATCATTGATTATATTTACATAGAAAGTATCTCTCTATTAATTTAGGTTTTAATTAATTTATTTAGATAAAGTTTTAAAATATTTTTAAATTAAGTCTTATGCATCTTTTGCTTTATTCGCCTCTAATAGGTTATAGTTTTTATTGTATTATAAATGACATTTAAAAATATATTTTCTGATTTTTGTTGCTGCTCTGTAAAGATGCAACTGATTGTTGTATATTAATTTAATGTTCTGCTAACATGCTATACATTCTCATATTCAACAACTCATATTTAATTCTGTTGGTGGTGTTTCTTCCATTTTGATCTTTTTAATTACTTTCTATTTTCTTAGAGTACCAGCTAAAATGATTGAGACCTTATAGACTAATATAGACATAATCAATTTTTATAAATACAAATGTGCTTGAGAAAAATGTGTATGCTATACTTTAAGGTGTAATGTACTATATATTTTTACTACAGCAAGTTTATTAAAACCTTTCTGTATTGACATAAATTTTTTGTTTACTTTGATCTATTAATAATTAAAAATATGTTGAAATTCTCATAATGGAAATGGATTTATCAATATTATCTGTACACCTATTTTTTTTTCTGTAAATAGTTGAAGCTATTTAATTGGGTTTATGCAAATGATTCTTCTATGTGAATCGAACTTTTATTACTATGTAATAATCCTCTTTATACCTAACATAGCTTTTTAAGAAAATTTCAATTATATATACTTTTAAAAAACAATTAAGTTATTTTTCAATGTACAGTTCAGTGGCATTAAGACATTTCCAATGTTGTACTATCATTATAGCCATCCATTTTCAGAATTTTTTCATCATACCAAATAGACACTTTGTACCCATTAAATAATAACTCCCTATTCTTTCATCTGGCTAGCTCCTGATAATCTCTATTCTACTTTCTGTTTCTATAAATGTGCTTAGTCTCTAGATTTGCCTATTTCTCCTATAAGTAGAGTCCTAAAATATTTGTCCTTTCTTATCTGGTTAATTACACTTAGTGTAATATTTTCAAAGTTTATTCATGCTGTAAATTATTATCAAATATTTCTTTTTGTCTTAAAGTCTATTTTTACTGATATTACTTACATCGCTTACCAGCATTCTTTTAGCTAGTATTTGTCTGGTATACCATTTTAGATTTTTTACTAGCAGCCTTTTGTGTCTTTGTGCATTAGAAATGTCTCTTACAAACTACATATATCTTTATTTCCTTAATTAAATCTGAAAAATCTAACTTTTAACTAAAATATTAAAATTATAATTATCACATATTAACTGATATAAATTTCTGTTTCTATATTCAGATTTTATATCCTTTTTCTTCTTGTCTTTTAAAAAACGATTGAATGAGATAGAGATTTCTGTTATTATTTTTATTTTCTTTTATTTTTTTTCTCCCTGCATTGCTTTGGACTTTGCAACCCTTACCCTTATTTGACTTAAAATTTAAAGCTAAACAATGTTTTTATCCCTCTCTTCAACCAGAAATTTCCAAAAAATGTGTCCTAACTATGGACTAGTTATTCTGTGGTCTATATTATTTCTTTAGAGTCATTTATCTAAGTCTCTAATATAAACCAATGACACATTTTATATAATTTAGTGTGGAAAATAAATGAGTGTTATGGAGTGAATGTTTGTGTCCCCCCAAAATTCACATGTTGAAATCCTAACCCCCAGTGTGATAGTATTTAGAGATGAGGCCTTTGAAAGTAATTAGGACATGAAGGTGGAGCCCTCATGAATGGGATTAGTGCTCTTTAAAAAGAACCTCAGAGAGCTCTTGCTCCATTATACCATATGAGGACACAGAGAGAAGATGGCCACCTATGAATTAGGAAGCATGCTTTCACTAGGTACCAAATCTGCTGACACCCTAATCTTCAAATTCCTAGCCACTAGAACTGCAAGAAATAAATCTTTACTATTTAAACCAGTGTGGTAGTTTGTTATAGCAGCCTGTAAAAACTGAGCCAAGAAATAAAAACACTGTACTTGCTTTCAAAAGCTAGAGATCATAGCATATAATAACATGGATCTGGAGATTTAAAATATGGGTTTAGGTTCTGGCTTTACACTTGCTATTTGACCTTGGGCAAGTTTCTTACTACCTCTAAGTGTAAGTTATTTCTGTAAGTAAGATGAATGCAATAATATTTATGGTGCAATGTTCATTTATTTATTGATAAATATTTGTTTTAATTAATGTGTGACTGATTCTGTACTAAATGTTTGGTTTATAGTGGTAAAAAAGAATGTATTTATTTCCTGCTCTCATAAAATTTACTGTCTTGGAAATATAGAATTTAAAAAAATTATATAAATAACAAACAAATTTTTAGAAAAAAGAAATCAATGTACAATGAGGTTGTTTATTATTTATATAATGTATAGAATTTTAAGCACTCAATAAATATGGTAGTATTACTACAAATAATAATTTTTAATATCTTTGGAGTGACTAGTTTATCCTGGGTAAGCAATATATAAACAATGTGTTATGTAATGAAAAACTACACTATGTTATAGGCATAACATTTTTTTAATTACATCAAAAATTTTGAAATTTGAATAATGGTCTATGCTATTTTCAAAAGTAGAAGTTGGTGCAACATAAAATTGGTTAATACATTTTATCAAAATATTTTTATTATTTCCATCAACTGTATAGAATTGTATTTGCATGAAAACAATTCTTTATTTTTCAAAGGAACATTTCCATATCTAAACTTAATTCACAAATTTATGTAATTTATTACATTAAAAAAATTGAGCATCATATTTGTTCATGCAATCATTCCCTAAATGCATATTATTAAACATTTACTATATGCCACATGTATGTTATACTAGGAGTCATGTTGTGATATTTTGTAGAAGAATTTGAGAACTGGATGGTTAAAAGGTGAGGTTGGTCTAGAAAAAAGCATGTGTAATGCTTAATGCAATTTATCAGATTTCAAATCACGCAATTTTGTTTTGTTTTATTTTTATAACAACAAAATGGAAATCAATTGATTCTTTCATTTATTGCACATTTATCAAGTATCTGCTATGTGTTAGGTGTTGTCCAAGATTCTGGAAATACAAAAATTAATTGGATACTCTCCCTGCTCTGATGTTAACAGCTAATTGAGAAATATTGTTGGATATATTCCAGTGTGATATTTAGAAGATGAATATATATACAGTGTTATGATATTTATAATACTTTATCACAAGGATTCTAAAATAAATTGTAGAGCAGGAGAAGTGAGTCATATATTCTACACTGCTTTTTTTTTTTCTGACAGCTTTATCTATTCTAAAAACCAGTGATTCTAAAATGGTCTCTTAAAATATTTCAAGATAAAACTATTGGAACCAACGTCAAAGAAGCCTTTTTATTTTTTGCAGTGGATTGAAGAATATGCACTATGCTTATTATTTGAAGAAACAAACATAAGATCTTTTGAAATATGATACTTATTAGTATATTCAGTATTTTGTATCCAACTCAGCAGGTGTAATTTCAAACTTATCTATAGCTTCAGTTCACTAATTTTTAAAAAAGTGATAAACCAGTTTTTCGGGGCAAGGGAAGATGTTTCTGTGGATATCAAATTGCAGTGAGAGCTTTAAAGTTTAGGAGCTAAAACTAGTTGAACCACGGCTTTATTGCTCAGCAATTAAAATTCACTAGAATATTGGATATTCAGTGTTTATCACATTTACTTCCTAAAATAAAAATGTTTTGCTGATCATATAATAATTGGATGAACTGAACAGATAATTATTGGTAAGAATAAATAGGCTGATCCAAAAGAATAAACAATTGTCAATTTATAATTGTTTCTTGAGTTTTCTGCTCTGCATATGTAATGGAAGTTTTGCTACATGGGATCCAGTCATGTATAAACTGCGATTCTCTGTGGAATCAGAGAGAATTGACATATCTACAAAAAATTTTTAAACTGGGAGAAAATAGGTTTGATGATACAATAGCTATAAGATATTTTGACCTTTTAATTTCTATCTTCATTGAATCTGCCTACACTTTTGTCTTGTTTTTTTTTTTTTATGTACTAAAAAGGGAAGTTTTATGGAGTCACCAAGAGTAAAGCTTTTATAGCAGTTCTATTTTTTCTTTTTTTTTGTTGTTTAAATTTTATTTCATAATCATAAACTTCACTCTCCAATCCAGCTAGACTTGGAGGTACAATGAAAACCTAGAACCCAAAGAACCACAGTGAGAGCAGGTTATAATAGGGTGTTCCAAGCAGGCGTGATGAGGGGTACTCTCGCGACTAATAGAAGAAATGGTCTGGTGGTTAAGATAATACAAATCAAATCTATTAGAGTTGTCCACAGTCAGCAATGGTGACCTATTGCTAGTCTTGTCATTCCTGGACCCAAAGCACTCCATGGCCTCCACAATAATCATGCCTTCTCTACCTAGCCAAAGACCACATGCTTGCCATCCAACCACTCAGTCTTGGCTGTGCTGATGAAAATCTGAGAACTGTTTGTGTTGGGTCCAACATTTGCCATGGACAAGATGCCAGGACTTGTGTGCTTCAGGATGAAATTCTCATCATCAAATTTCTCCCCATAGATGAACTTGCCACCTGTGCCATTATGGCATGTGAAGTTACCATCCTGGCACATACATCTCAGAATAATTCTGTGAAACCAGAAACCTTTATAACCAAATCCTTTCTCTCCAGTGCTTAGAGTATGAAAATATTCTGCTATCGTTGGAACTTTTCCTGCAACCATCTCAGGGCCAAGGGCTTGCCATTGACTGCTATGTTAAATTGAAGAACACGGTTGGGTTGAGCGTGGCTGGGCACCCATGATTCTGAAGTGGTGGTGTCTGTAAGGACAGTTCTAGTTTTTCTTTAAATGAAGTACTAATCATAGATGGAATTGGTGGCTATGTAAATATTATACTTTTACTTCTTACTAAAGTAAGATACTTCAAGAAAAAAAAAAAAACTCTACAAATAGGATGTTTTTATTCACTTTTCCTCACATACTATTTAAAAACTCCAGTATAGTCATAGTCCAGAAAACAGGGGTAGTGAAGTAGAAAAAGAGAATGCTAAAGAAACAGACAAAGACTAAGAAAAGCCAGGGAATGGCAAACATAAATGACACTCATTTTGTTTAAGGAAGTGGTGTCAAAGGTAATGAAAAAAATTATCTCTCTTATAATCTTTTCTGGTTCCATGAACAATAGAAGATACATGAGGCCATCATTTCTAACAAAGTGGACAATGTCACTTGATTACTCAAAATCTCTTGTACCTTCCTTGTGTTATTTTTCACATTCTAACTTGTTTTACGTTCATCCTATGGGCACGTACTGTGTAGGGGCCTTAAGATAAAAACTGAAAAAACAGACACAGTTGCTAACATCATGGAGCTTGCAGTCTGGTCATGGACAGAAACATAATACATAAATAGGTATATAAATACATAAGCTATATAAGTATAATGCAACATGAAAGACCATAATGGAGCAATTTGAGCGCTATATTGGAGGTAGTTGAGTCACATGGTATGGAAAGAGAAGGTCTATGAGCTTAAGCAAAATTTCAGTTGGAAGGATAATGAGTATGGCAGGTGAAAGGGGAGAGAAAAAGAATTGATTTTAGGTGAGTGAAGGGAGGTGGGAAACATCCAAAGAGAGGAACCAGCATATGTACAAATATGCAAAAACTCTAAGATGGGAAGGAACATGTCATACTCAAGGAACAAAGAAGGCCAAAGGGTATATAGAGTAAATTAGAAAGATAGGAGCAATTAGACCAAAAACTGAATTGTAAAAATCTTGATAAATATGTTAAAGAATCAATGAATTTTTAGTTAGAATGATCAAAGAAAAAAGAAAAGGATACTAAAATTACTATTGTAAGCACTAAAACAGGCTATATCATTACAAATACTGAAAGGATACTAAGGGAATATTATGAACAGTTTTGTGGTAATAAATTGGACAATTTTAATTAAAAAGGCAGATATTTTTAAGACAATTTACTAAAATTGACTCAAAAATAAATTTTAAGATCTGGATAGTTCTATATTCATTAAAAAAAATTGAATTTGTGATTAAAAATCTTCCCAAAAGTAGACTCCAAACCCGGATAGGTTCAAATTTATGTCCAAACAAGACTTTTCAAGAAAAAAAAAGACTACAGACCAGTAACCCTCATAAACATTAACATAAAGATGTTTAAGAAAACTTTAGCAAATCAAATTCAACAATTTTAAAATGGCTAATACATCATGTTAGGGTTTAGCCTAGTAATGCAAGTTTGGCTTACCTTTTGAAAAGCAATCAATGGAATTCATGATATCAACAGAATAAAAGATAAAAATATATAATCATTAAAATTGATGCAGAAAAATTATTTGCAAAAATTTCACAGCCATTTGCAATTAAAAATACCTTAATTAGAAATAGACACTTCTTCAACTTGATAAAGGACTTCCTAGAAAAATCTACACCTATTATAATACTTTTTGATAAAAGACTGAAATCTTTTCACGTAAGTTGAGAGCAATCATCATTCAAAACTATACTGAAAGTTCTAGCCAATTAAGTGATGCCAAAAAAAAATTACAAAAACTAAAAAAGAAAAATATAAAATTTTCTTTTGGGAAATTCATAAATATAATTCACAAAATTGCTTCTAGAGCTTGTAAGAGAGGTTAGCAATGATATAGAACATAAAGTTAATAAACAAAAAATTAATTATATTTCGAGATAAATGCAAAAAAAGGTAAAATTTGAAATCAAATGGTGTTTATAATAGCATCAAAAATATAAAGCAGTTAAGAGTAAATTTAATAAAATGTAGATAAGATATCATACTCTAGTAATCTAAAAAATATACATTTTTGAAAGAAAATAAGGACCTAAATAAATGAAGCAATTCCACCATGTTCATAAGTTGGAAAACTAAATATTCAACACAATCTAAATCTAGATCTTAGTGTGCTTTTAAAAAATTAGTTCTACAGTTCATATGGAAAGTCAAAGGACCTAGCATTGCCAAGAGTATGGTATAAAAAAAGAGCAATGTTAGAGAACTTACAATATCTGACTTCGAGTCTTACTTATTATAATGCTATAGTAACCAAAACAGTGTGGTATTGCTCTCAAAATAGACAATAAGTTCAATGGGACAAAAAGAGATTCTAGAAATAGACCCATGTAGATGTGGTCAATTGATTTTGAACAAAGGTGCCAAAGTAATTCAAACGAGAAAGGCTGTTTTTTCCAACATATTGTGCCAGAATTCTGGGTATTCATGTGGAAAAAATTAACCTCACCCTTTAAGCCACATGCAAAAATTATCTCAAAATGAACAATAGATTTAAATATAAAAGTTAATATTATAGAAAATGTCTAGAAGAAAATCTTTGTGATCTTGGAGAAGACAGATTTCTTAAATATAATACAAAAAGTGCAAACAATAAAAAGGTGATAAATCTGACATCACCAAAATTAAAAATTTGGGATCTTCAACAGTCACCATTAAGAAAATAAATAGGCAAGCCATTGCTGACGGAAAATCGTCACTATACATAAATGTGAGAATTTACACATTCCATTGAAATAATAGATAAAAGACTTGAACAGACATTTTCCTAAAAATATCTAAGTGGAAATAAGTTTATAAAAAAATGCTCAAGGTCATTTATTCTGATGTAAATGCAAATTTAAACCACAATGAGATATTATTATATATCCACTCAGAAGAATAAAATAAAGACAATCCAATGCCAGGTGTTGGTGAGGATGTGATATGGAGTACCTGGGACCTCATATATTGCTGATGGGGATGTAAAATTGTACAACGTTCTAGAAAACACTTGTGGAGTTTCTTATAAAGTTAAGTATGCATTAACCATATGACTCAGCACATCCATACTTAGTAATTTACTTTAAAAAAAAACAAAATAAATGTCCACATAAAGACCTGCCATAAGAACTTTATTCTATAACTGGAAACAAAGTGCCCACAAGTGATTGTAGTACATCCATAAAAATAAAAAATAAATTTCTGATATATTCAACAATGTGGATAAATCTAAAAAACATTATGCTAAGCAAATGACACCAAAAACAAAAAGTCCGTACTGAATTGTTTATTTAATATAAAACTCTAAATTGTAGTGATAGAAATTGGGTTAGTGGTTGCCTAGATTTGGGAGTAGTATTAGAAATGACTGGGAAGGGCCCGGTAAATATTTTGGAGTAAGAAAAATGTTTTAAGTATTTATTATGATGGTGATTACAGATGTAAATACATTTTCAATGATAATTACATGAGTGTATACCTTTAAATGGGTGCATTTTATTATATGTATAATGCACTTCAATAAAATTGATTTTTAATATAGCTCTCAGTTTAATGAGAAAGATATATGCACAAATATTGCACCAAATGTTAATATATCACATCACAAACATGCGTTAAGGTCATAGGAGAGATACTCATTATAAATTTTGGCTTCAAAGTCATTTGATTATATAGTTTTAAAATTATTCTTTTTAACATGTTTAATTTATATTTAAGAAAGCACTAGCCCACAGATCCAGGCTCCAGGCTTCCTCCCACTCCAGGCCAGTCTCTGTGGACCCAGGCTCCTGATCCACCCCAGTGCCAAGTTGTCCCCTATGGATTTAGGCTTCAGGCCCATTTCTGTAGACCCAGGCTCCATGTAGGCCCCTAATGATGCAGGCTCCAAACCCACACCAATGGACCCAGGCGGCTGGCTCACCTCAGTGGACCCTGATGATAGACTAGCCCCTGTAGACCCAGGCAGCAGGCTTATTTGTTACCCAATATATAAACTCTCCAGTCCATTGATTCTGAAAGCAGTCTGCCTGTTGGCCGGTCCAAAAATCTCTGGCAGCTGATTGGTGAAGAGCTTTCCCTGCTGAAGCCAGTCTACAACAACTGGAAAATGTGACTACTTCTTCAAATACACATCAACACAAGGTTACAAGAATCACAAAGAATCAGAGAAATATGACATCACCAAAGGAAAGAAATAAAGCACTGGTAACTGACTCTAAAGAAAAGAAGGCCTATGCATGGTTTTCTGTCTGTACTACCCAACAAAGAATTCAATATAATTGCCTTAAGGAAGCTCAGTGAGCTCCAAGAGAACACAGATAGACAAATTAATGAAATCAAGGAAAAATATATGAACAAAATGAAAAGTTCCACTGACATAGAAACCATAAAAAATAATGAAACAAATTTTGGAGCTGAAGAACACAGTGATTAAAATGAAATATTCAATAGAGAGTTTCAACAGCAGATTTAATCAAGCAGAAGAAAAATAAGCTAGCTCAAAGACAGATTATTTGAAATTACCAAACTATAAGATAAACAAATTGAAAACCTTTAGTCAACTAACTAAATTAAAAGGAGAGAAGACATACATAAATAAAATTATCAATAAAAAAGGAACATTTTAACTGATACTACAGGAAAAAAAAGAATCATAAAAGAACACTATGTACAATTATGTTCCAGCAAATTAAATTACCCAGAAGAAATGGGTGAGTTCCTAGAAATATATAATCTACCAAGACTGAATCATGAGGAAATAGAACATCAGAAGACCAATAAAAAGTAAGAAGATTGAATCAGTTATCAAAAATTTCTCAAAAAAGCAAAGTCCAGGACCTAATGGCTTCACTAGTGAATTTTACTGAAAATTTAAAGAAGAATTAATTAAAAGTCTTCTCAAACTCTTCCAAAAAATGAAAAAGGAGAAAATACTTCCAAATTAATTTAATGAGGCCAGCAGTACTCTGATACCAAAGCCAGGTAAGAACACTAAAAGGAAGGAAAATTACAATATTCCTGATGAACATAGAAACAAAAACCCTAAACAAAATACTAGTAAAACAAATTAAATAGCAGTAAAAGAATCATATACCATCAAATTGTATTTTCCTGGGGTGCAGAGTTGATTCACCATATGCAAATAAATCATTATGGTATACCACATTAATAGAATGAATAACAAAAATTATATAATCACCTCAATTGATGTAGGAAAAGCATTTGACAAAATTCAATATACTTTTATAGTGAAATCTCTCAGAAAACTAGGTATGAAGGAATATATTTTAATATAATAAAGGCCATATATGCCAACTCCACAACTAATATGACTGTTAGTGTTGAAAAGATGTAAAGTTTTTTTTTAGATCAGAAACAATACAAAAATGCTTACTCTGACCACTCCTATTTAATATAGTACTGAAAGTTCTAATCTGAGTAATTAGTTTTAAAAAAATTAAAGGCATCCAAATTGGAAAGAAGTAAAATTCCCTATTTGCAGAGGTTATGATCTTATATATAGAAAATCCTAAAGACTCCACCCATATCTGTTAGAAAGGATAAACAAATTCAGTAAAGTTGCAGAATACAAAATCAACGTAAAGAAATCAGTTGTGTTTTTATACACTAACAACAAACTATTTGAAGAAGAAATGAAGATAACAATGCCATTTACAATAGCATAAAAAAATACAATACAATACAATAAATTTAACCAAGAAGGAGAAAGATTTATACCCTCTAAACCATAAGACATTAATGAAAGTGAATGAAGAAGAGATAAATAAATGGAAAAATATCCTGTTTTGATAGATTAGAAGAATTAATATAAGCATTAATATTGTTAAAATGTCCATACTACCCAAAGCCACCTATGAACTCAATGTAATCCCCAACAAAATTCAATGGCATTTTCCACAAAAATAGAAAAAATAATGCTAAAATTCATTTGAAAATAGAATAGACCCTGAAGATTCAAAGCAATTTTGAACAACAACAACAAAAAAACAAACCTCAAGGCATTCTCCCTGATTTCAAAATATATTACAAAGTTATAGTAAAGAACCATGCATATACCTCAATTCATCTTCAACAAGGGCACCAATGACAAATGAGAAACAATAATCTCTTCAATAAATGGTGCTGGATAAACTCAGTGTCCTTTTGCAAAAAAAATTAATTTGGACCTGTATTATATATCATACATTAAATTGAACTCAAATTGGATTAAAGACAAACTTAAGACTGATACCATAAAACTCCCAGAAAAAAACATAGAAAAAAACCTCTTTATTATAAATCTTGGCAATGACTTTTTAACATGACACCACAAGTAAAGACAACAAAAGCAAAAGTAAACAAGTGGGACCAAAACAAAATAAACCAACTAAACAAAAAAAAAACAAAAAACTACACAGCAAAGGAAACAATTAACAAAATGAAAAGGCAACCTACAGAATAGAAAACAATATTTTCAAATGACATATCTGACAGAGTTAATATTCGAAATAGATAAGAAACTCCTACAACTCAATAGCAAAAACAAACAAACAAACAAACCAAAATGACCCAATTAAAAATTTTTCAAGGGACCCATATAGACATTTCTTCAAAAATATAAATGCAAACAGTGCTCAAATCACTAGTCATAACACAAATGCAAATCAAAACCACAGTGAACTATCATCTGTTAGGATGGCTATCTATCTATCTATCATCTATCTATCTATCTATCTATCTATCTATCTATCTATCTATCTACCTATTTAACAAGTGCTAATGAAAATGTGAAGAAAAAGGAACCTTGGTACACTGTTGATGGAAATGTGAATAGGTATAGTCATTATGGAAAATAATGTTGAGGTTTCTCAAGAAATTAAAAATAGAACTACCATTTGATACAGTAGTTCTACATTTGAATATTTATCCAAAGAAATTTAAATTACTCTCTTGAGGAGATACCCGTTTTCCAATGTTCTTTTCAGCATTACTCACAAGAGCCAAGATATGGAAACAATCTAAATGACCACCGATGATGAATGGATAAAGAAAATGATATATACATAGAATGGACTATTATTCAGCCTTAGAAAAAGAAGGAAATCCTGCCATTTACAACAACATAGATGATACTGGTGGACATTATGCTGAGAGAAATAAGCCAGACACAGAAAGATAAATACTGTACAATTTTATTTATGTATAGATTTATGGAAATTTATGGAAATTTATGGAAGCAGAGAGTAGACTGGTGATTGCCAGGGACTGTGGGGAGAAAAATTGTGAAAGGGACTTTCAAATGATACCAAGTTTCAATTATATAAAATAAATAAGTTCTGAAGATTTACCATATAGTATAATACCTATAGTTACTATATTGTAAACAATTATATTGTATATTTGTCTCATCTTTTCTGACTGCTATAACAAAATTTCATAGGCTGAGTAACTTATAAACAGTAGAAATTTATTTCTCTCAGTTATGGAGGATGAAAATTTCAGTCAAGTCATCAGCATGGTTGCATTCTGCTGAGGACTTTCTTCCTGGTTTACAACTAGCACCTTCTTGTTGTGTCCTCACATGATCAAAAGGGTAGGGAGCAATGTGGGGGTCTCTTTTTTAAGAGCATTAATCCCTTTTATAGGTGCTCCACCCTCATGACCTAATTACCTCCCAAAGGCCCAACCTCTTAATACCATTGCATTGGGCATTAGGATTTCAACATATGAATTTGGGAGACAGAGGACACAAACATTCAGATCATAGCTATACTTAACACTTTTTTAAGATGATAGATCTTAAATTATGTAATTACCACACCACAGAAAACAAAAATAATAGTGCAGGGCCAGGAAGAAATCTTGAGAGTGATGGATATATCTATGGCCTTGATGGTGGTGATGGTTTATACTTATAAAGTTGTATTAAACACGTTTAACATTTTACATGTCAATCATACCTCAATAAAATGATTTTTTAGAACAAACAAACAAAAAAATACACTAGAATTTTGTTACCACTTTCTCTGACATATCATGCTGGTAATGGCAAAGTTACCTTTACTTGCCTTGGCTTCTGACCTAGGATTTAACATCTGATGTGTTAAAAATTTTAAAATAATTTTATATTTATATTTAAAATTTTATATCTATATTTATAATTTTATAAAGGGAATGACAAAAGTACTTTATGAAGGATGTCCAGCCTTCTTTGAAGCTGAGCTCTTTGTATCGGTTGTGAGGAGACAAGATGACATTCTACTTCTACTAGAACAGAGGAAGAGGTGTATTTGATGAAACAAATCTGTAAACAATTGCTTGTAGATTTCGAAGTAAATTTTGGAAGGAAAAAGAAGGACTCATTTGGATAGATTAAAAGTAAACAGGTGTGTTTAAAGTAATGACAATGAGACAGTTGTTTTGACAAGATCCATAGTGACAGAAAGTGCTAGTCTTTCCCCAGCTTAAAATCTGTCTTCTCTCTCATATAAGTCTTGTGACATAGGAAGAGAAGATGATAGATAATATCAACAAGAGAAGCATGTAAAACAAGCATTTAGAACATATCAGTCTTCTATCTATTCTTATATTATGATAATATATACTTGCAGTGAATTCTTTTCATTGGGGAACAAAATAAAGATCCAAATCTCTACTTACCCAAGAACCATATGCCAACTTATTTCATTCTCTAAACCAGTTCTTGTGGCCTTGTTTTTTTTTCCTCTCAATATATGTAAGGCATTGCTAGACTCTTGTCTTGGTTGGTAATATGCACTATCTGCTCTTATTTCTCCCACAGCTATATTTATAAGAATCCAGAGAAATAAAAACAATACACAGTCATCAAGAGAAAGTCAGTGATATTGCTTCTGATGACCAGTGCAGTCCATGCATTAGCTGTGGACCACAAAGTATGGGGAATAAATAGTATAGTGACTATACCAGCAGTTTGTGAATTAGGGCAGACCTGGGTTTGTGCCCTGGGTTTCTTGCTTACATGCTTTGTAATCTTTTGAAGTCTGCTCTTACATCTTTCAAATAAAGGTTCTAATATCTACCTCATGATATTTTGTGAAGATTCAAGAAGATAAAGAATGTATAGTGCTGACTGCAGTTCTTGGTACACTGTTCAATATGCAACAGATTGATGACCATTAAGGGCTCATGAGGAGTGAGGGCTCCTGACCTCTAATATCCATGGACAGCTACAACACAGGGCAGTTCTTAACTTTTGTGTCTATTTTTACACCTTTCGAAATAGGGAAATAATACCTTTCTTATCTATCTGATGGGATCATTAAAATGATCAAATGTAATGGAACTCTGAGAACTGCTATGAGGCTGATCAATAATGTGCCCAATTACTTTATATTTGTGATAAGAGGAAGAGTGAGAATCAGGGAAAGGTGAAAATTTTAAATAATCTTGTTTTTTTAATTGGATGAAAATATTTTGGAGAAGAGAAATTTATAGTTGCATAATTGGTTAAAGAGTTGAGTAAAATAAACAAGGTGAGAAACATGATTCTAATAAAATCAGACTTGAAAATCAGGGATTATCATTAAAGTACAAACAAATGGGAAGACTACTAGACTCTAGGAAAGTATTGCTTAAGACTGTAGGGGTGTAAAACTCAATTTTTTTTTTGGCATATTCAAACACACACAGACTTTCTCTCTCTTTCTCTCTCTCTTACACACACACACACACACACACACACACACACACACACACACATACTCAATTCCATGTGATCAAGCAGCTTTGTTCCTGTCATTTTCTAGATGCCATGCTGCTGCCACTGCTTCCCAAAACTTGGGGAAGCTTTGAAGAACAGTGCTCCCTAGTTCTCAAGTGTCCCTACTTGCATAACTGGTTTTTGAAGAAGTGTGCCAGAAGTGAAATGCATACTGTGTCATTTCCAGGATTTATGGGAAATCAAATGCTTGAGTCAGAAGTTGTTCAAGTACACATTCATTTTGATTTAAAAGACAATTAATGTCTAAAACTGAAAAGAACACAAGTGATTATTGATAAACTAGATAATGGGAACTAACAATCGAGAAGCAAATCTTATTTACACACAACAGATCATGCTGGTTTGCAATTAGGGAGCTGAAGAAGGCTCTTAATAAATTGAGACTTGATTTTCTGAATGATAATATTCTGTGATTGAGTGTTGGATCTTCTATGATGATGAAAAGGCAAATGGGGCATTTTGATATGTTGCTGGAAAGATCATTTTCTCTCACTCTACTGTAAAGTTCTGTTGATATCCATGACTTTATGCCACAATAACTTGGTGAGAAGCTACAATGGCTCACAAGTGGATGCTTATAGTCATTTAAATTGTACAGGCTTAGCTGCAGCCTGGAGAAAATGAAGGGGGCACATGGTTACTGTAAATGTGGACATTTCTATTGAATAGTGATATATAAGACTGATGACTAATAAACATATGCTACATGGGAAACATCTGAGTGATGACATCTTTTTCCTTTTACCCTTTTAACTAGCCACATTGGCTGGAATTTTACTTAAGGGATATATGGAAACCAGACTAAGCCCCAAGGCAGATCACCCTGGCAGCTATAGAAAGAGAAGGCTATACTTTCGCATATATATTATCTGCATTTTTCTATCATTTTAACATCTGCCAGAGAGATCAGCTTGGTGCCCTGCAAGCTGCACAGTGAATGCCCAAGTCTGGGACAATGGTAATTTCCTGCCTTAAGAGAAAAAACAGGCGATTAAGCTGAGGCCTTAAGGCCCCTGCTACCAGCCCTACCCATGCTGCTTAGCTTTTTGGACAAATGCACTCACAGAGGTTCTGTGTAATAGCGAGAACAACTCATTGTTAAGCCACCTTTTTCTGTATGTCCCCAACAAAGAAGATGCTCACAGGAGATTCATGACATTCAAATAACAAGATTGTAATTTTTCCAGACAGAGAGAAAAATAGAAAACATTATATTATTGGCTAATACCACTTTGAAACAAAATAAGAAGTTCTCTGTACCCTCTCAATATAATTTATTATGTTTAGTCATCTAAATTTGCCTGCAGATATACATTTTTCAGTGCAAAATTAGCCTGATTTGCCATTTTCTCTGTCACATCACTGAGCATAATCCTACTCTTATCTAGTCTGTTTTCTCCTATGTCGTTGAGATTCCTCAAGATTGTTTTTAAATTAATTCATACATACCTTATTTTTTTTAGTTGAGCTATAATTGACACATAATGTATTCATTTAGGTTTACAACATAATAATTTGACATATGTATATACTGCAAAATGATTACCACAAATCTAGTTAATACCTATCATTTCATATAGTTACAAATTATATTTACTATAATGTACATTACATTCCCAAGATTTACTAATCTTATAGCTGGAAGTTTGTAACTTTTTTTTACCAATTTAGCCAATCTCTCCCCAAATCCCACACCAGGCCTCCGACAACCACTAATCTGTTCTCTGTTTCTATAAGTTTGTTTTTTTAAAGATTACACATATAAGTGATATTGTACAGTATTTATATTGCACTTAGCATGATGCCCTTAAGGTTCATACATGTTAAAAATGTCAGGATATCCTTCTTTTTATGGCTGACAATATTCCATTGTGCCTATGTGTGTTTGTGTATATACATAGATATGTATAACATTTTTTATTCATTCATCCATTAATGGACACTTAGGTGGTCATGTCTTGGCTATTATAAACGATGGGGAAATGTGCAATAAACATGAGGGAGCAGAAATTGTTTTGAGACAGTGATTTCTTTCCTTAGGATAAATACCCAGAAGTGAAATTGCTGGATCATATTAGTGTTATTTTTAATTTTTTTGAGAAACCTTCATACTGTTTTCCATAGTGGCCTCACCAATTTACATTTGCACCAAAAGTGCACAAGGGTTCCTTTTTCTGCACATCCTTGCAAATACTTGTTATCTTTTGTCTTTTTGATGACAGCCATTCTAACAGATATGAGTTAATTTTGTGGTTTTAATTTGCATTTTCCTGATGGTTAGTGATATTGAGCACCTTTTCACATGCTTGTTAGCCATTTGTACATTTTGTTTGAAAAAAAATGTCCCTCAGCCCATTTTTTAAATTGGATTTTTGTTTTTGCTGCAGAGTAGTATTAGTTTCTTATAAATTTTAGATATGAACTCCTTATTAGATACATAATTTGAAATATTTTCTCCCATTCCTTAGGTTGCCTTTTTATTCTGTTAATGGTTTCCTTTACTGTTCAACAGTTTGATCTAGTTTGCTTTCTTCAGTATTCTTTTTGTTGCCTTTGCTTTTGGTGGGAAATCCATAAAATTATTGCCAAGATCTGTGTCAAGGAGATATCCCCTCTCTGTTTTCTTCTAACAATTTATGATTTCAGATTATATGTTCATGTCTTTAATCTTTGAGTGCTGTTTTTGTCTCTGGGATAGATAGAGCTAAGATAGAGCTCAGTTTCATTCTTTTGCATGTGCTTGTTCATTTTTTTCCAACAGCATTTATTGAAGAGATTCTCCTTTCCTATTATATATTCTTGGTCCCTTTGTCATAAATTAATTGACGATATATGTGTAGGCTTGTTTCTGGGCTCTTTAATTTGTTCCATTGATCTATGTATCTGTTTTTATGTCAATACCATACTGTTTTGTTTGCTGTAGCTTTGTAGTAAAATCAGGAAGTGTGGTGCCTCTAGTTTTGTTATTTCTTCTCAAGATTGCCTTGGATATTTGAAGTCTGTTGTGGTTCCACACAGATTTTAGCATTACTTGTTCTATTTCTGTAAAAAGTGCCATTGGATTTTGATAGGGATCACATCACATTGAATTCAAAGATTACTTTAGGTAGTATGGACATTTTAACTATTTTAATCCTTCCATATCTTTCCATTTATTTGTCTCCTCTTTGATTTCTTTCATCAATATCTTATAGTTTTCAGCATGCAGATATTTTCACCTCCTTTGTTACTTTTATTTCTAGATATTTATTCTTTTTGAAATAATTGCAAATTCTTAATGTATAGAATAACAACCTATTTTTGTATACTGATTTTATATCCTGCAACTTTGCTGAATTCATTAGTTTTAACATATCTTTGGTGATAGAGATTTTTCTATAAAAAATTAAATAACTTGCTTAATCATATTTCCTTTCATACTTGAATCTAAGTTAGATGAATTTCAGCACTCAGGTAAATTACTCCAGTTTTCGGAATTTGTTCCACATCTTGCTTTTTGCTACTAGAATTAGTCTCTTTAAAATGAATAAAAGTATATATTTGCATAAGGATTTAATCATTCTAGAACCACATTATCATTAGGGGAGGGAAAGGGAACACTTCTTTGATCCAATATACAGTCCTTTTATATCAACATGAATATAAACTAATCCAAGATACCAGATGTCTAGAGTAACTCAAACTCAATGGGCCTTCTTATTTTACTTTCATTATATATGATTCAAAGCAGTTCCCAGAGTACAGCTTCTTGAGAATTAAATGGAAGAAGAGCTTGAGGTCAGCATTACCTAACATGACTAGCAGATCAACATGACCATTTTTAATACTAAGTGCTAATCTCATGGTTTATTCAAAGAATGTGCTGTCCCCACAGTTCTTCCTTCAACACATTTGTTTCTAAGACAAACATGTATTTTAGATTCAAGATTTCATATCTAAAATGATGTGGAAAAAGAAATTATAAAGTTATAAAGTTAAAAGCTCTTTCTCCCTACTCTCCACTCCTCACCCCTATCCTGCCTAACTACATAAAAATGAAAATACTATGTAGACATATTTCATTGTTAGCCTTAGGAAGGTATGTTTCTATTGGCAACTGAGATCCCAAACATCACTGCACACCAACTAGGAAAAATCAGGATTGCTGAAAACACAAAGGTAAGATTTGTTTTAGATGATTTATTTTTCTAGAATTTCTTCCAAGAGCCCCCCTAACCCCAACACACACACACACACACACACACACACACACACACACACACACACACACACACAAACACACACCTTTTCCCCTTAAATAAATAATGAGCTTTCGAAGTCTTTTCACATTTTTTTTTCTTTATAGACATCATTCTAAAAGAAAATAGAGACTAGTGTATTCTGGAAGTTTATATAAAGTTCCAAAAAAGGAGACACGCTGGTGCAGTTTCAGCCCTCACTACAGCAGGTTTCTTTATGGTGAGTATGACAAAGGGCAGGCTGTGCTGTGAAAATGCCAGCCATCTCTGTGTTAGAAAACCTTCTATCACTCTTCTTGATTTGACATGAAATATTAAACACCAGTTACCAGCAAAAAGTTATTGAACACAGATGTCCACTATCACTTTCAAATTGCTAAAGTCAATTTAGGTTTATATATTTTCTTTGCTTAAGCATTCTCATGCAACACAAATGTTCTGTGACAGTAATGATTTCACAATATACCCTTTCAATTAGGAAAGCACATCATATATGTGTTTTAATTTTAAAAATGCCTATTTTTTATTCAAAAGCTCTGGGTCCCTCACAAAAATGAAACCTGGAATTGAAAAATAAATAAAAAGAAAGAGCTCCATCTACTGATTCATTTAAAAAAATTGTCTGCGTTCTTTTTCAATTGAAAATAATCTTTGGCACAACAGGGATATTGTGAGCATGTAGCTTAAACTGTTTGGTTGGGGGAAAAAAAAGATATGAGTTGCCCCCATAGAAAGAAATAGATTAGAATGGAGCTCTCTGTTTCTGTAACTAAAAAAGCCCCTTGCCCCACCTTTTCTGTGCCCCACAGAAGCCCTAATTAATAAGTCTGCCTCAGGTTTAGTGCTCCCCAGGGATATGGTTAACTGTGGCATTCCCTTTTGCTGGATTTAACAGAATCCCGAGGGGTCATGCATTTTGCTCCATTACAATAATCGTATTCATGTCACCGGCCTCCTCTTCCTTCTGAAGGACATGGTGGGCTCTCTTTGAAAGTATTTACAGGGCCATTTCTCCCACTGGTGAAACTGAAATTGTTCAGCACCTCCAAGACTACTTCCCTGCCCCCCACCAGTGCTCAGACTCAAGTAATTTCATAGAGGAAGTGAAGAAAAACATCCACTGGGAACCTGGGGGTAATTTAAGGAGGCCAAGAGTAATTACTTGAGGAGAAACTGCTGTGCCAGCCTCCTGGAGGTGAGGGTTGAGACTAGCGGCTGGAACGGTGGCTCTCTGTGATGTCTGCCAGCTCTGACCCTGCTACCTCTGTTGTTGAGAAGCTTCCAGAGCCATTTTTAATTCCTGCCTTGAAGCTTCTTTTGTGAAGGGTGTGCTCCCATGAGTCTCCCATTGTACGCCAACCCAGGCAGCTTTTTAGGATACAGACAGATGTGACTTATTTGGGAAATATCCTGGCCGCTTTGAAGGGTCACATGTTATGGATCTTAGGTACCCACTACTTCTAGCTTAGACACTGTTTCCTGTATGACAAATTTCTTTTAAGATGAACAAACACCAGACTGTATTCTTCTCTTACATTTGAGCAATGGCTATAGAAAACATTACCAATGGGCAACAAGATGATATCTGGAAACACACAATGGTATAATTTAGATTAAAGTCTCCTACCTTTGAATCTGTCTGCTCAGTCATGCATTCCTATAGACGTGATTAACTAACCATAAGACCCAGGAATTCAAAGTCCGAATAGAAAATGTCTATTCTTCCCCCAAATGAATCACACATCACCTATCACTGCAGAATTGCCAAACTCTATGGTTTTCTCGTCAAACATAAATTCAATAGCTGACCACAGCCAGGGACAAAAATTTCTTATAAATCAAATAACTACATACATCAGAGGGAGATGCAGGGGACCCACTGCCACATTTCAGTCAATCAGAAATATATGTAATGAGCGTCTACTGTGTTCAAAGTGTCGTGTTTGGTGTTGTGGGGGTATTTATTGAAATATGACCTGGCCCTAATCTTCAAGCAAGGAAACACCTACTTCACATTGTTGCTATGAGGATTATGTGCAGTTACCTAGCACAGTGCCTGGTATATAGTCAGTGATGGGTAAATGGCTGCTATAATCATTACTAGTAATGCAATATAATATTTAGGTAATATTTAAAACATAAATGGGAGAGATATCACATGATGAATGGGTTACCACATGATTGATCCAGATACTAATTGCTCTGAGATCAGAAAAAAGGGGAATTCCTGGAGTCAGATATAGGTGAGATAGTTCCATGCAGATAATTTCAGCCCTCACTACAATTTACCATTTGTGGAAGTTTATTAAGGTCCAGGTGCAAGGCTGAGCAATTAATAATTTCATCTCTTTAACTTTCACAATAAAATGATGTGGATATATTCATCCCCATTTTACAAATGAGAGAATGAGGTTCAGAGAAGCTAAGAAACATACATTATGTCACAAAGGCCTGGCACACATGCTCATGGTTTTTCCACTGAATCAAAAGATCACCACCGTAGAATTCAAGAAGATGCAGGAACCATGTTGTCCTAATTGCTGACTTGACAGGTAAAGAAGCAAAGGTCTGGAGAAGAAAATTAATTTGCACAAGTTCACACACCTAACTAGTGACATAACTGAAATTAGAAACCAAGACACTGGTTCCAAGTCAGTGCCATGTCCAGTATTTTTTCCAAGTATTTATTCTAAGTCAATTGTACTTTTAAAATACAAATGTAAAAAGATTATGCTAAGAGAAACCTTTGTCCTGCAAGTCAGCTTTACATCACCTCTCTTCTCTGCTGAGTAAGGTACTTAATGATTTCCTGTTACTAAGAAATCATTCTCCACCTCACATCACCTCACATTCCATCCTACTCTATTACACACACACACACACACACACACACACAGGCGCGCGCGCGTGCGCGGGCTTACACTCAAAATACACACACCTTCCTTTTATTCAGAAGGTAAAGCAAAGGCTAAGTTTATATCACAGGATTTAAAGCTTCTATTTAAGCTCAGGTTTAATTGAACCTTCCCTCCAAAGCTCATCTTTCATCAGTATTTGGAGCTCATCTCTTTTCTGAGAACTGTATAATTTAGAACAAATATGGCAAATATCTTCTAACAGTAGATGTGATGGTCTGAATATTTGTGTTTCCCCAGAAGTCATATGTTAAAATCCTAGTGCCCAATGTGATGGTGTCAGAAGGTAGGACTTTTGAGAGGTAATTAGGTTATGAGGGTGGAGCTGTAATGGATGAGATTAGTGCTTTCTAAAAGCTGTCCCACCTCAAAGAGCTAGGTAGCCCTTTCTAGCACATGAGAACACAGAGAAAAGGCACTGGCTGTGAACCAGGAAGAGGGTCCTCACCAGAGGCAACCATGCTGGTTCACTGATCTTAGACTTCCCAGCCTTGAGAACAATGAGAAACAAATTTCAGTTGTTATAGTCTACCTAGTCAGTGGTATTTTGTTATAGCAGCTTGAATGGACTAAGACAGTAGATATTAGTAATTATTCATAGAATATTTTCTTCTTTGGCTCATGAGTGGTTCCAAGATCAATCAGAGTATCTATCATTCAGATTGTCAAGTGAGATAAAACTTTTCTTCTCCCTGCTCATAGGCTCTTCTTCTTGGTCTGATATGATCATGATGTTCTATATCCCTCTTTTGTTGTCTGTTATAGTGCTCTAGTAATTTCTAGAGTTTACCCAAAATAAAATCAAAAGAAATATATCATATGACACTATAGTAGGCAGGCTCTCTTAACAAGAGAACTATAAATAAGTAGTAGTTATTTCAGTTCATTAATTTAATTCAATTCTTTTTTCTTTTTTTTTTTTGAGAGTGCAATTATTTATCACAAAGCAAATACGTGTGTAACTCTCATTACAACCCTGAATTAAAATATTATCAGTGTCTAGAAGTCCCCCTAGTACTTCTTCTCAATTACTTTTTCTCCCTTAAAATTACCAATACTTTTAATGTTAACATAGTAATTTCCTTGCTTTTCTCAATACCATCAAAGCCTTAACTGTTCAACATTCCAGTTTGTTTTTAGACTTTATTCAAATTGAGTCATATAGTATATATTATACATTTACATAGTAATTTATATATATATATATGTATGTATGTGTGTATGTGTGTGTTTATATATATACATATATATGTGTGTGTGTGTATATGTATATATATGTATTATATATGTATATATATTATATACATATATAATTTTCTAGACTTTGTCACTTAACATTACATCCATTTATTCATGGATATTTCACAGGTTATTTAGTCATACTGTTGAAGGACATTGTTTTCAATTTTTATGATGGTAAATAATGCTGCAGTGCATAAATTTGTGCACATCTCTTGGTGTGCATATTCTGCATTTGCTTGGGCATATATTAAGGAATAAAAGTACAAAGTCATAAAATACAGTCAGCTTTAGTCAAAACTAGTGTGTGAGAATTCCTCTTACCCCTTAGTATTTATTATTATCAGTATTATAAAATTTAGCCATTCTTTAGGTGATTTTAATTTACATTTTTCTGATTAGTAATGAGTATGAATATCTTCATATATTCCATATGTTTACTGGATATTTACTATCAGTGTGTGTGTGTGTGTGTGTGTGTGTGTGTGTTTATTGTCTTTTCAGTTATCTTGTCCTTTTATTCTGTTGAGTTGTCTGATTCTTTCTTTTTTCTATGTGTGAGTTATTTATATAATCCAGAAATAAAAAGCTCTTTACCAGTAATATATGTTGAAAGCATGTTTCCCCTCTTGGTGCTTGGTTTTAAACTATCTTAATAGTATATTTTAAAGAACAAAAATGTTAAATATTAATATATAATCCAATTTATCAATCTTTTTCTTATGGTTAGTGCTTTTGTTTCTCATTTAAGAAGTTTTCACCTATAACAAGATTATGAGTATAATTCTCTTCTAGATGCTTTATTGTTTACTTTTCTCATGTAAATCTACAATACACATGAAATTGATGTTTGTATATTATGTGAAGGTTATTTTTCTTTGTTTTAGCTATATATAAATAATTTCTCCAGTATTATTTGGGGGAAATTATCTTTCCCCACTGTGACAATACCATCATTGTTGTAAAACACATGTTCATATGTGCATCAGTCTGTTGATGGAATCTTGATCCTATTAATTTGATCTACTTATATATCTTTATGCTCTGTTAATTAGAATAGCTTTATAAGTTTGCTATATAGTAGACCAATGTCAATCATTAATGGTTATTTATAGAGGAGATGAGTTTGCAGAAAATACTCAGAAGGAACATTAGATAGAGAATAAAAATTAAGAGATGCTGGAACATCCAGGACTCAGTCTTTAGACCACTTGTCTTTTCTGTCTACATTCATTGCCTAAGTCATCTCATCTAGTCTTTTGGTTGGAGATATCATTTATCTACTAATGGCTCAAAACTCTGTGTCTTGGCCTGGGCTTTTCTTCTAAAGTTTGCACTCAAGTCTCTAAGAACTTATTTGACATCTTCACTTGAAAAATCTAATAAGCATTTTAAACTTAACATGTCCAACACTGTCCTAGTAACTGCTTCTCTCCAGTAAAGTTTTAGCTCTTTCTATAGTCATTCCCATTTTAGTTAAGTAATAATTCAATTCTTCCATAAATCTTGATGTGTTATTTTTTACTCTTCCCTTTCTCACTCTCTACATCCATTGCTTCAGCCAATTTTCTTTGCTCTGCATGAAATCATATTCAAATTAACTTCTTCAAACTCCACTTTTGACATCATGTATACCATCTTCTCTTGCCTGGATTATTGCAATAAATCTTAAATAGTCTCCCTGCATTTGCTCCTAGTTCTCCATAATTTATTCTCTACCCAAGAAAACATAGTTATTTTCCTATTATTTCTCTTTTCAGAAACAGTTCAATGGATTTCCATACCACTCAGAGTAAAACCCAAAATACTATGTTGAACAACCACCTAAATGACCTGGTTCCCTGATAGCTCTCTGATTTCATCCGTTAATATTCTTCCCCTCATTCTCTCTGTTCCAGCTACCTTGGCCTCAAACATGCCTGGTATGTTCCCTCCTGGTGCTTTCACATTAACTGTTCCCTATGCCTGGAACCTTGTTGATTGTCTCCCTGAAGACATCCACATGTCTGAATTTCTCATTTCTTTCAGTTCTTTAGTCTCTAGTTACCTTCCCAATAAGATCATTCCTGGACACCTTATCTAAAATTGCACAGTCTGACATCATTTCATATTGCCTTTCCATGCTTTATTTTTTTCCTTAGCACTTATTACTATCTAACATACTATCTAAAATACATATTTTACTTATTTATAGTGTTTATTTTGTGGCTCTTGAAGTGATATGATTGGAAGCCCAAATGGATGAATTAGCCTTTAAAAAGAGTAATAGCTGTTTATCTATTGTACCAGGTCAGTGAGAGAAGAGGACAAGTGCCCACATAAGGCAGTTTATAAGTCTGGTAGCTTGAGGACTCCTTGCTACCTATATATTATCTCCAAAAGGCTTGGCTGGACTGAGCGGATTTTTTGAAGCTATGTTTTGAAAAATTCATTATGACTGATTAGTTTTTGTGCTTATTAACCATATTTGAACACTTTGATTATTCAACATTGTTGGAAGTGGGGAAGATAGAGAAGTGGAGTGGGAACAAAAGAGAGAAATATGCACATCCAAATCCAGTGTACTTGTGTTTGTTTGAGTTTAAATATTCTTGTCAGTTTAAGTAGCTTTGGTTGTGATTGTGTCAATTCAAATGTAAAACCTGAAATCTTTTTTGGTCCTATAAAACAACCAGTAATTAATTCTAAAATCACTTACAATATGTGGCAGTTATTGGAGTATAAGAAAATATTAGTACTATCAAAACACTACCACTCTCATTTGGTCACCCAATGAGTGAGGTGACTTCTTAGATGAACAGACTTTTAGAATTCAAAGATTGTGTTTGTTATGGGTTGAATTGTGTCCCTTCAAGAGGTTCTGAAGTCAAAATTCCCAGTACCTGAGAATAGGGTCTTTGCAGATTATCAAAATTAGGTCAATAGAGTAAACCCTAACCCAATGTGATGAGCATCCTCATAAAACAGAAATTTGGACAGAAGCAGATACACACACAGGGAGAGTACCATGCAAAGACAAAGGCAAAGATCAGACTGATGCATCTACAAATCAAGGAATGCTAAATATTACCAGAAAACCATCAGAAACTAGGCAAGAGGCATGGAACAGATTTTTCTTCTCAGCCCTTAGAAAGAACCAATTCTGATAACATCTTGATCTCAGACTTCTACCAGAACTGTGAAATAATTCTGTTGTTTAAGCCACACAGCTTGTGGTACTTTATTATGGCAGCCCTAGGAAACAAATACAGTCTCTATTCTTTTTAAAACAATGAAAGTAAATGGGATTACATTTATGACTACAAGATTTTTAATCTAGTAGAATTTCCAAGGCTTGAAGAGTCATTAAAAATATAAACTCTCTAATTTAGAACAATTTTAGAATTAAAAAAATATATAAATATACTACAGAGAATTCCCACACATAATTTCTTCTATTGACATCTTACATTAGTAGGGTACAATTGTTATAACTAATAAACTGATATTGATACACTATTATTAACTGGAGTACACACATTTCTCACATTTTCTTAGTTTTAAGTTAGTGTATTATCCCACCAAGTACACCATGTTACATTTAGCTGTCATTTGTTTCCTTATGCTCCTCTTGTCTGTGACAATTTCTGACTTTCCTTGGTTTTGATGGCCTTGATCATTCTGAGGTCAGGCATTTTGTGAAACAACCCTCTGTTGGGATTTGGCTGATGTTTTTCTTATGATTAGCCTGTGATGATGATGAGGAAGCTCACAAAAGTAAAATATCATTTTCATCATATCAGTTGAAGGGTACATAATATCACCATAACATCACTATTAACCACCTAGCTGAGAGAGTGTTTGTAATATTTCCCTACTGTAAAGTTACCCTTCCTCTCAGTCTCTTTTCATACTATATTCTTTGGAAAGAATTCACTATGCTCAGCCCATACTTAAATAATGGGGAGTTATGCTCCACTTCCTCTGGGGTAGAGTATCTACACAAACTATTTGGAATTCTTTTGCACAGAAAGTTTTTCTCTTTTTCCCAGCCTGAATTGTAATTACCTAGAATAACTATTTCAATTCCCTGAAAATAAGGAGACTTGACAAAGAAGATAATTTAAAAATTTAACTATATAATTTCTTTTTATAATGAAGCAGTATTAGCATTTTATCTATAACAGAGCAAATATCCTGGATCAGGTAAATAGAAATAATAACATACCATTTTTAAAGGCTTCTGTTGAGTATATGCTTTGTCAACACAAGAAGCATCTAAACCTGTAAAGAATTTTTTATAAGAATTTATTTGAGACAAAACTGACAACAGTACCAGGAATCAAGATCTCAAATGCTCCAGGGAATGAAAGTTTTTCAGTTTATTCTGTACCTTTGGAATTAAGGAGGGAACTAGGGAAGCTTATATGAAGGTAGGAGAAAGCAAGGTTACATGCTCCTGTGAGGGTGGTTGCACATTTGAGAGTTCTGGAGAAGAGGATTGCTTCTGGCATTTCAAGGTGTGTTAACCTGGATGCACAAGAACAATGGACAGGGCTTGCTTAAACTTTTTACTGTAAAAGTTATAGGCCCAAGAGTGACTGACACTCACCGTGATCTGCCCAGTTAGGAATTTAAGATCAGATCACCCTGTGAGGTAACTTTCATATTTATGACAGCAATATTTTTTAATTCACAAGTATTAATTCCTCTCTCCTAGAGCATGTATTATCAATTACCAAGAGCTGAAACTGGTTTCCAATTACAAAGAAAATTTTCTATTGGAGCACAAGGTATTTTAACGTTTCCATAACCACCAGGAAGGGTTTGTATCCTTGTTTATGACCCAATCCTGCCTTTTCTTCATGTTTATCCTCCTCCTGAGGTAGAATAGAGGATAGAATGAGAGGGAGAAAAATTTGAATTTTCCTCAAAATAGTAGTCACTAACTATGAGAGTGCTTCAGTTCAGATGTTCTAGATTTTTGCCTTCCAAAAAGCGGAGTTGTAGTCTTCATCTCCTTTCTTAAATACAACTGATAAAGTAATATTATGGAAAAACTCATGCTTCAAGGACCCTAATAGAATATATTTAGTTCATCAGTTTTAATAATTCAATAAATATTTATGGAAGGCCTGCCATGTGTAAGGCACTATATTTGGTTCTCAGGAGAAAGCACTAAGAAAACATAGATTTCTGTTTTGACATACTTTTATACTTAATTGGAGAAGATAGACAATCTTAAAAATTGTTTGTTAGGTCTTATGAAGAAATTTAGGGTGTTATAAGGGTGTAATATGTGATCTGGTAGTAGAGGTAGTGGGCTGGTTCATTTAATGCAGAAAAACAAAAGTTTTTTTTGAGAAAATTGTGTTTTAATTCTGCAGGATGCATAGGAGTCAGGTGAGCACAGGGAGTCAAGTTGGGGAGTATTATCATAAGTGATATGATCCTGCTTTGAATAAAAGTTAAGTTTCTCTTTGCTTCATAAGGCAGAAAGAAAGTTTGGAGATTTCAAATAAGGCTAGAGTTTGGAATAGTTTTGGAAAGCCGGTTAAAAGCCCTTTACCCCGAAAATTCATTATAAATACTTCGGGACAACTCATGCTGGTGTCTTCTCTTCAAAAGACCCCATGGAAATAGCAACAATAAATTACTTCTCTAATAGATAGCATTATACAATAGCCAGTCTTTCATAAGAATGATAAAATAGGACACAGGATATTTGCTACAAAGGGTGAAAAAAAATCTGAGACAATTTCCCCAAATGTGGTGATAGCCTAGTCATAAAATAACATTCTACTTCATTGTTATAAACATGTGAATCATTCCAGTGGTTTACTGTGAATATTTTTTACCATTTACAAGAAAACATCTGCTACAACTAGATGAGTGATTATCTGCAAAGTGTTTAGCAATTTCATTTTTAAAAATTGCTTTCCAAAGTACCCCCATTTCACCCTTCACTTCATTCAGGTGTGTGTATACTGACATAAGAGTGCATTTCCAGAATTTTCTGGGTCAGAAGAAACAAATTCTTAAAGTGGCTCATAAGATAAAGTTTTTGTTTCTCTCAGAATTTGAGCATTTCTTCGAGAATATTTCATCTCATTTTTAGAGTTCTATCCCCCACCATGGCTACCTCCTAGGACATATTTGCAAGGTTAATGTTTAAATGTTAATTAAGCCTAACCATCTCTTAAGAGATAAGTAAGTAAACAGACTAGCCATGATAACAAGGTTTCTAAGACTAAACATAAAGGAATGTTAATGCGTCTTTCATAATGGAAACAATACATTTATAATCTTTGACTTAAAGTAACTATGGTTACAAAGCCTTGTGCTGCTTCACCTTCATTTGATTCCTTTCACTGGGGATCCACCTCTGTCATCAAGAGAGAGTCTCCTTGGCTAATGGCTCTCAGTTTGTCATCAAGAGAATACAAAGATTAAATACCTTATGAATAGAGAGTGTAAATTTCTTTATCTGCCTTAGAAGTGTCTTTTCAAGAAGGAAGACTTGGTCAACAAAGAAGAGAGAAGTGTTCTCAGTTTAAATCAACTTTCTAAATAAAAGTATTGGCTTTCTGTTGTACCTGAAGTGTTTCGTTGTCAATGATTACCGGCAAGTGCTTCAAGTCTTTAAAGCCTTAGTCCTGATGTTGACTAAGAGCTTCAAAAAGAATTTCTGCAGATACTTAGGGTGAAGGGATCAAGAAGAAGATATTATCAAGACAGAATTTAGAATACTAGTTTTAGCATGACTTGCTGCAAACATCTTTTCAAAGAGTGTTAAGTGGTTAAGCCATAACATTAGAAACAAAGCAAGACTCAAAATCATATACATAATTCATTTTATAGAAATATTATAAAATATATAAAGATAAAATGAAACACATGAAAATGTAAACAGTGGTTATCTCAGGGGTGAGATTTTGGGTGATTTGCCATGATAAATATATATAACTTAAATAATAAAGGAAAAGATAAGTTTTATGTAATATATTTTAAACCATAGCTACAGCTTTGGCAGTTATGAAAAGAATTCACTGTTAACCTGGGACACTTTCAAAAGAGGTTAGCAAATGCTCTCAGGAGCTGTTGAAGCAGGTGATGACTTTTCACCTGGAGAAAAAACAGTGATGAAACATACAAGCTGGCTTCAACCATTTGAAAGACTGTAAAGTAGAAGAGTATAAAGACTTATTTTCCAAAGACGAGAAGTCCTGTAGAGTCAGCATTTGTCCTAATTTAAGACACTTCTAACAATAAGAGAACAGATTGATATTCAAGAATTACTCAAGGCATTCAAGAAGAGGTTGAGTGGATATCAGAAATATGATTATAAAAATGATTGCTTCACTGAGTGAGAACTAAGATTATGGGGTTGTCAAGGTGCTTTCAACCCTCAGATTATATTATTTTAAACATTGCTAACATGTTTTCCCAACACTCTAGAGGTCAAAAGTCTCAGTTTTTCTTTTCATTTCTTTCCTTCCTCCAAACCTATTCCCACTTCCCTCCCATACTGACAGAGCATGCTGACTGTGCAAGGATTCACAGGTGCAAATTGCCATTGAGAACAATGCTAAAAGAGCAGTAAATTTCTCATGATAAAGCTTCTGATTAAACTAGAACAGAAGTGACAAAATATAGTGACTTGTCTAATTTACTACATGTGTCAATTATGTATCATAAATACTAGGATGGAATTCCTTTGGCTTGGGGTTTGCAGGGACTAAAGACAAATCACAAAGGATAAGATAGGCTCAGATTTTTACAGTTTATCTGATTGCATATTTACTCATGACCCATGCTATCCATCTTTTTCTTTATTACCTCTGTTTCCATACTATTTTACTTTAAAACACAGACATTCTCTGATTAATCTTCCCAGACATTCCAGCCCCCTAGTTCAAGAGGCATCTTGTGTGATCCCCAATGAGTGTGATATCTTCAACTCTCATTGGTCCCAGGTAGGAAGCAAATGTAACACCATTCTCTCAGGAATAAACCAAATAGTATTAGAAACTTTGTTCCAAATACAAAAACCCATTTATTTTCTAGTAAAAATAACAGTATATAAATAATTAGAATTTAATGTATATTAATATAACTGTGCTGTATTTATTGGGAAAAAAATTCACATATAAGTGGATCCTCATAATTTAGACCTGCATTGTTTAAAGATCATCTGTATTTTGTTTCTGGAATATAAAGACATGTCACAGAAAGGAGAACCATAACTCTTAATTCTGGGTTATGAGATTTGAATTTCTAATTACAAATATATCATGTTAAACTTTCCGTGGTCACTTCTCATGCTCTGATTTTTTGGTTTGGAAAGTACTGTCCTGCACAAAACAATATTATTTTATGAGGCTGCAGACTTACTTTGTATAAATAAAAGAGTGTAATAAGAGCAACTACTTCAATGGCTGTTGTAAAAGTTATGAAGCTAATATATATACAGTGCTTAGTTAGACCAGTTTTCTGCACTCAGTAAGAATGCAAAAATCTATGTGCTGTTATCATGATCGTCAAAGGTATCAATATTAACAGTTAAAACTTATACTAAATAGTTCAGATTCCACTTATATTTATTATCTATATATTCTAGGCACTGTGCTCTCTGTTTTCATTTAAACTGCTTGACCCTTATGGGTGAAAAATTTTGTCTTTCTCTGTCTTGGAAAATGAATTTTAAAAGATTAAGTATTTTGCTTGGATCACAAGCTGTCCAGAGTTAGAGCTGGGTTTTCCGACTCTGATACTGAGGCATAAAAATTTTTAAGTGCCTTTATATATAATTACTCAAACAACCTGTCATGCTTCATAAATATAATATGAAAATGTCCATATTAAGGCTTGAGTTATTCCATACCTGAGGTAGACATGTTAAACCACTGTCCAAGATATTCAACTGCTACAGAAAAATACAGATTTAAATTTATGTTTTTGCACAATTCTCTATCCTTCTGTAAAGGAGGTTTATGTGAAATATTAAGGAAAATAATACGTCTCAATAGAGACAAGCCCCAAATTACTCTGATTGTTTGCAATGCCTTTAAATAATGTACAGTTAATTTTTATCAATATAGATGTTTTTCCGTTAATTATTAAAGTCCTATGAATGAGTTATTTCAAATGATTCTATTAATAGATAAAGGAAAAAAGCTTTTGTCAAAATGAAAGTCCAAAAACAGAGACAACATGTTGGTGAAGAAAAGAAAGAACAGGTGTTTGTCCTTATTCCACGCTCCTTCAGATTAGAATATGTAAGAACAACACTCTTCCATATTTTGTTGACACATACTAAAGAAAACAGAAACATCTAGCTAAGTGGTGTGGTGAGTTCATGAATATATGAAGAAATGTTTACTTGTCTTGATTTGAGAATGGAATTCTGGTCCCCTTAGACTGTGAGCCAGATTTTGGAAGGCCAGCATAAGCTCAGTTGAATTGTCTAATCATTCTCTCTTCTGGGAACATTCTAATTTAGCTAAAACCAGGATTTGGGTTTGGCCTAGCTATAAATTAAAAGAATACTACATGGCTCTGCAGCTCTGCTCTAGAGTTTATTTGCTCTTACATTAAAAAAATAACTCAAGTTACTCTCAATGGATCCATTAAAAAAATCTGATTTCTCCGCTTTATAGCTATTTTGCCTGGCACATGGGATCTGGTTTATTCCTTATGCTGCATTTTTTGAACTAAATATATATGGTGAGATAGTAGTATACTCTCCCGCCAACAGAAAAGCCACATGCATATTTCAATAAAGTTGCATTATTTGGCATCTACTGTCCGCATATGTTCATTTGGCTATTGCTAGTCCAAGCCAATTATAGCCACAAGGGAAATGAGTGTTTGAAATTTAAACAAAGAGCTTTAAATTCTGTAAGGGAGAAGAGGACTCCTGACAGGTAGATCAGTCTCCAATTCATTTTTAATGCAGCTGACAATTCCATAAATCATTGTTTCTCTGCACTATAGAAACTTCTGTACTATAGAAGCCCGAAAAAAAATACTTTTTTACTTTTGGGTGGGGGGTTTAGGGCCAGGTAAAACTCTTTGAATAAACTTATAAGGATGAATAACTTCAGCATGCAGAAAATAGAGTACTTCAAGCAGAAAGAATGACATGAAGGTGCAGCGAGTTCAAGGGCAGAGCAAGATCTCTGATGTGGCTGCATAGCACATGGTAGAATGAATGTACAAATGCAAGTAGTTAGGGGGATAGTTGAGATGCTGGGTTCCTTGGTACAAAGTGTCATCAAAAGTTTTTAAATGAAGAATGTAAGCTCAGGAATGTGACTCCTAAGAAATGAAATATTATACTCCCACGAATATGAAAAGAAAATCTGATACACTCTTTCCCACAAAGAATGTCTGTAACATAAGTCTGAAATTAAGTGGACAGATAAGTAGGGGCAAAGGTTATCTGGAAACATTGTTGTAAGCTAAGAACCGAAGTATTCAATACTTTAGTTAAGTTACCCAAGAATTTTCTCCTTATTCTGAATTTTAAGAATCTGGGAATTGAGGGAGAACGAGATACAGATAAAGTTAGTGTGAATTTTTATTTTTTTGTCTAAAGTTAAGATCGCCCAGAGATAGAATCTTTTTTGATTATTGCTTATATACATGTCAAAAAAAAAAAAGAGGCACATGCATACATTATGTATCAAAAATAATGGTGGTTGAAAATGGGACTAAATCTATGTGTCATGATTAGCATCTGGAGTATGACCCTACATTCATTTGGATTTACCAAAATTTTACTATCTTCCAAAATTTTCAGCTGTAAATTTAATCCTAAATGGTACTTTTAGAATCGTATGCATGGTATGTATAATAAAGAGCTTGATTCCTAGAATAAGGCAAACCTGAGCTCTTTCCCACTTAGGAGCCATATGACCTGAGTAAATTATTAAATTCCTTTAGGTCTCAACTTTCTCAACTGTTAAAAAGAAAAATCAGACGCCAACTCATATCTACCAAATAATTATTGTGAAGATTAAGTAAAATGTTTGAAAAATGCATATGATGATGTCTGGTATATATTAAGAACTTGATAAGTGTCATTAGCTGATTACATAATTATTATTATCACCCAAAGATAAACACATATAATCAGTTTGAGAAAATATATCTTTAAAAACCATTTTATCTATAAATTGAGCCAGTTGATTTATTGTATTTTGTTTGCTTAAATAATGATGAAAAGGGTAATAATAACATACATATAATATTTTAATGTTTAAGAAGTATTCCCTCATGAACAAATAATTTGGCACCAAACTTGTGAGTTAGAAAAGATAAAATATTCTTATTGTTCACAAAGATGAAAAAAGAAAAAAATCAGGCTAAAACATCCAAGAGAAAAATACCTATAAATGCCAGAATAGACCAATGAGTGAAGGAGAAAGGAAAATCTCTCAAAATGATTAATTTGTCACAACAAATACTTTCAAATAATTGGAGCAAAAAATTATCATATCAGCCAGTGAATTGACATTGTCAAATCAAATACTGGTGATATAACAAATATAAAACTTACTTAACCTTTCTTTATAGCTAGCTATCGATTTCTCAGGTTTAAGTAATTCATCGCCAAAGTAATATTTTAGTTATGCTTATGACTCCTAACACATGCATTATCACAAAAAAATCATAAAAAACATTTATTTCAAATAAGCATCATTTTATAACATACAAGTCTGTAAAAATAAAAGTACACTGTTAAATAAAATTTTAGGTTCTCTGTTTTCAAAAATTGTATATTTATAGATTGAAATACAGCTATGGTATTTACTTATTATTTAAATTATTGATCAGCAAACCATAATGTAGAATTTAGAGCAATAGTTCTCAAAACGTGCAGTGATGTGCTGAAGACTGGAAAGGTTTCCACTGCTCAGTTGAATATGGCCAAACTTTCTCTAAGTTCACATTTGATTAGATTTTCTTTAACATTTTGTCCAATAAAAGTTTTCCTTTAAAAATTGATGTCCAAAATTATTAAGTCTGGCAAAGTGAATGTCCAAGTTTCATAAAATACATGTTGATGGAATTTCTCAGAAAGGTGATTGAGTCTAATTGAACAGTTAATAGATTTTTGTGATTATATAATTTGTGTTTAAAATTTTTTGTATTTTATACCTATATTAGAGTTATAATTTCTCTAAGTAGTATTGATTCCAGCTCATGTAATATTATTAAATATTCCAAAATTCATATTCCACCTTAAGCACCATGATTTAGATGTTCCGCTTCCTACTCAAGTATGATAACCATTGTTTTATATGTATACACACATTCAGATTATTTTTATTTAACTATTCTAAATTTCCTTTAATATGTCTTTGTTGAGTAAGTAAACTACCAGGCAGTACACCTGGTTAGTTGGTCTACAGATTTATTAATGTCTCTGGGGCATCCATCCCAAATGCTCTCATACTAATGGGAAAAAAGTTAATGCAACTTTTTCTAATGGCAACAAGTAGGGCTATAAAGCTATAATGCTTCTCACAGATTTGATGCTTAGGTGATAACTTAAATGTGTGTGTGACTTACATCTAGGAATTGTGTTTATTGTTTATTATAGAAATTGATAACCGTAGTAAATTAAGATATTGTTAAAATGTGCCGGCTAATCAGTCTTATATAATGTAAAGTTTCAATAATATATGCTAAAGAAGATATAAAAAGAAGATTTAAAATTCAGATGATTTTTTCTTGGAAGGCAGTGAAACCATTACAGGACAATGAACCTCTCATTGGCTTAATTTCCTTATATCTGTATAATTACTGCTCACAGATATAGTGTGGCTTTGTAATAAATGGTGACACTTCAAGTTCTAAAGTTCTATGATACTAAAACTAAAATTCAAAGGGATTTCTATAAAACAAAGTTTACTAACCCTCCTAGCCAAAAGAATTTCTCACATGTCTTAGAAAGGCAGCAATTGAAAGGCAAAATATAAAAAGCATGAGAGCAGAGATAGACAAGAAAGTGTTGGTTCTGTGATTTATTCACCATAGATCCTAAATCTCTGAGCTTCGGTTTCTTTGCCTACTAAACAAAAAGACAAGAGGAGCTTTAAGGCCTTTTTCAATACGGTGCTTCTATGTAGACACAAGTTTCTCTACTCCATAAATGTTGCTCCCTTGTTTTGTTTAGTTTTCTAACATACAATGTAGCTAGGTTACAGTATCTCATATTTTAATTGAAGGATGTATTTTAGCTCAATCCGGTATGAATCGATTTATATCACAATTTATTATTTTTAAAAAATTACTTATTATTATTTATGCCTACAGCACCTAGTCTTTCTAGGTGGTCTCCTATCCAAGTACTAACTAGGCCTACCCTGCTTAGCTTCCAAGATCAGACATCGGGCTTGTTCAGGGTGGCATGGCCTTAGACCATGGACTGTGGCTCCACTGGGGCACCAACCTAGGACCTTCTACGTGTAAAGCAGATATGCTAACCACTACACTTGGAACCATGTCCACAATTTATTAATTTTCAAATATACATAAATATGTCATATGGAATTGGAGGTGTTTATAAGTGAGAAAGATAATTTTTCTGAATACTATAGTGTGTGCATTTATTTGGAATTATTCAGATTTTTAAATATAATTTTAACATAAAGTGTCTTAAATGTATTTTATTATTATTATTTTTTTTTACAAAAGTTTATTCTCAAATGTACAAGTCTCCAAAACAACTTCATTCTAGCTAATCCAAAAGGGAATTCTCCATAACTTTTTACCACCAACATAAATAGGTCTGTGTTTGTGTGTGTGTATGTGTAGAGCTGGGGGTAATTTATGTTAAATATTTAATAAATGACATAAAGATCATTAGCAAATAATACATAGACCATAATAACTCTAATATTATTAGAATCCACACACTTCAATTATGACATGACAACAAAGTATGTAACCATTTAATGATTCTTAAAAAAAAAAACTATATTCATTCCAGTGTGCTATTGAACATTTTCTCTTTGAAATTTTTTGATGTATTTTAAAAACTTTTGTCTTTATTTTCAACATATGTTTCTGTATAACTTTTATAATATTTAATTTAAAAAGAATACAATTTATTTCACATCTTTCTAATTGTCCTTAATGTTTAAAGAAGTATTTGCTCAATTTCTCATATTAATCTGATAAGCAAGTAAGGCAGATCTCTTTCAAGAGTTTCATAAATATTTTACTTTGTATTTTTAAAGCTCTATTTTGTGAAATACTGACTTATAGCAAATCCATGGGAAACTATAAAGTAATATAGGTTTTGCTTAGAATTCTCTCAGGCAGTTACTTTAAACACTATAAAAAGTGTGATCGGAATAACCAAGCCAAGCGTGTTTCTGAGGGCTTCACTCAAGAATACATCTATTACCATGCTTTACAAAAAGTGGTCCTTGAAATGCTAGTTTTTCAAAGTGCTCCTCAAAAACTCCTAAATGACTTAGAATTATTTGCATGCTGTGTCTTCCCATTGGAAATTCACAAATCACAACAGCATATTAGAACTCCTAGCAAGTACTGTAGTAAAGTATACTATTTGTCTCTTTTTAACCCAGAGTTTCCAAGTTTTTGATGTTATTATTGACTATAAAACCCAAGCAATTCTCCTCCACATTCTCTCTTTTCTGCTTTGCTAAATACTATGAATTTATAATTCTATGGAATAATCATTGGGAAACACTGCTTAAGGCCTGAAGGCCTGGAGAGCCTCTGTACCACTGGCTGGGAACTGTGACTGCCTGAAAACCAGAGTGAAGTCCAAGGAACAGTTATTTAGCAAAAGCTTACAAAATCTGGGAAATTCATGAAGGATGCTGAAAATAGAATTACAAGTTTGACTAAAAGTTCATATAGCACAATGAGTTTGCTGATTGCTTGCTGGTTTTTCCAGCATGTTTAAAAACATGATGCAGTGAATGAGCTACAACTATGATATACTTAGTGAAAAAAAGGCCACTCTTCTAGTCACATGATCCCCAGGAAAAACTATAGCTACTTACACGTGAAAAAGTCTTTGTTTTAGAAATATCTAGCGAATAGGAAGAAACATAAAATATATTTTCAAATAATCAAAATATTCACAGAATATGAAAAAGGTCACAGGTGAAGGCAGAACACAAGTTGTTATTCAAGTAGACCAATAACTTGTACTGAGGACTCTAATGTTACTTGATTGGGATGAAGAAGTTCTTATAATAAAAGAAATAATCTTTGGTGATTGGAGAACAAACATGTGAATGTACTTAATGAAACTGAAATGTACACTTAAAATGGTTAAGATGCTAAATTTTATGTTATGTGTATTTTACCATAATTCAAAATAAGAAAGAAAGAATCTAATCTTGCTTTGAAACATCACTAAAATTGCAAGATTTTTTTAGGCTTGAGAGAATTATGTGTCTTGTAATAAAACTAGATTCTTAAAAACGTTTAACTGCCCCCCCCAAAAAAAAAGTGTTTAAAAACCTTGTTCTATCAGTGGGAAATCCTTATCTTGACCAAAAAATAAGGTATCAGTAGATGCCAGAAAGGATGTGGTAGTTGTCAAAATAAGGTACTTTTTTCCCCTCTGCTTCCACTGCCTAAATCCCCATGTTATTATAGCTATGACAACAGTTTTGAAAGTGGACTTTCTTTTTACATTGCAAAAAATAATACAGTTTTCTATAAATGTAAAGCGGTATTTCATGAATTAAACAAAATATTTCACTTTCTGTAGGGGTGTTAAGAGTAAAATCCAGATTTTTTAGGGTTAGATGGAATACATCTGATTTATCAAAATATGCACTAATATAAGAAAATTAACAAATTTGTGAGAAATAGACTTGGGAAAAGATTAATAAACTATAAAAGAATTGATGAACTATAAAACTCAGTGAAAAGCTAAGAATGTTTAAAAATATTGCTTCCATTAGCTAATATCATCTTCTAGACTGTAAGTTTATGAAGGTAAGGAACACATTCTTCTTGTTCACCACTATTTTTTTTATGCTTCCAAAAGTGTTTAGTATTATAGACACTTAATAAATATTTTTGAGTGATTTAGTAAATCCAGGATAAAGTTAAAATACAGAAAATTGCTTTTTAGGCAATGGTTAAAAAGTGACATTAATGAAGGCATTTTCAGTCAATAATTGCTTTGAAAGATTTCCAATTGAACATTTAGATAGCTAATCAGTCACAAATTTCATTATTCATCAAATACATGTTCAACACTTGCTACCAAATTCATCCAAATCTTATGGAGTTTTATTCACAAACCAATGCTCTACATTTCAAGAGACCAATATTGTCAACACTTAAGCACTTAATATCCAATTCTTCCCATAAACCTATTTGTCTGATGGGCAATATTGAACTTTTCTTAATAAAATTATATTTCATGAATATTCTTATATTATTTTTAAGCAGAGGCATTATTATGACATTTTCTGAATATATTTAAGATATCCAGTGCAAGAATATTAATAAAATGTTAATATTAGTTATTTAAATTAGTTAATATTTTTCAAAATTTGAGCTATGTCGCACACGAACATTAAAATGAGGAATGATTAAATGGTGTTTTACATAATTATGACAAAAGATTTAGAGATGAAAGAGTATATCAATTTGGAAAAATATAAAAAAGAGATATCTACTGCTTTTAAATATATTCTCTAGATGCCTTTTTATTGGTTGTGAT
This sequence comes from Macroglossus sobrinus, assembly GCA_004027375.1. Lineage (NCBI taxonomy): Eukaryota > Metazoa > Chordata > Mammalia > Chiroptera > Pteropodidae > Macroglossus > Macroglossus sobrinus. The sequence continues at coordinate 66,005 of PVKZ01001707.1, forward strand.
GTTATTTTTTTATTTTGAAAAACAATCAGAAAAAGTAGAAAATAGTTTCTACATGATTAGCTAAAAGGGTGAAATCTTTGAAATCGTTTTGAAGTTTATTTTGAAAACTCAACTACTTGGATTTTTTTTCTATTATAAAACCATGAAAAGTTATTTCAACTGAATTGTATACATAACTCCTACAGTGTAGACAGTTGCTATTATTTGTTCACTTCATCAAAATGCTTTTTCAAATTCTTGCTATGTCTGTATTACCAGGTCCTGGAGAAACCAAGGTGAAAGAGGCCCAGGAGAAGCCAAACCCTCTTTGCTATTTCTAACAAAGGAAATGCCATTCTTGCCACTAACTCTTGGAATGATTTCCAAGTTCTCTAAAAATAATTTAACGTGTGTCAAATCAGCTGTCTCATCTGGAAAACTCAATAAATGAATGTAGAAGTTAGAAAGAGTAGGGGGAAAGTTAGGTGTCAAACTGAAATGGTATATCCCAGGCATGTTAGATGGAAACTCCAAATTAGCCAGCATGCTTCTATACATCAGTTCAGTTTTCTTTAAACTTGAGCTATATTATTGCAGAAAAGCATAATAATCCCCACTCTGATCTTGTATTTCAAATGAAAAAGCCTGAAACATCATGGCATAGGTACCTTTGTAAAGGGGTATTATGGGTAGATAAATTTCTTTTGGGGTCAGAATTTCTAAATTCAAATTGCAGAGTATATAGGGAGGAAAAGTAGGAGGAGTAATATGAGGTATTTCTACCCAATGACAATAATTCTAATTTGACATTAAACTTTAGTGTAAATAGGACATGCCCATTAAATCATGCTTTACTTGTAAACAGTAGTTGAAGCTTTGAAAATTCTGTGCAAATTATTTCTTGGTAGCTAAATTATACTTCACTGTATCTGAATAGCTGTTTATATGTAGAAAGCTCAAGTAAATTCTTATAAAAGTGAAAGGGATGCTTTATTTATTTCCTCAGAAATGTGAGTCATTGTATACTATTTTCTTAATTGGAAGCATTTTTAACACGGCAGTTACTTAAAAAATAATTTTTAAAATTTTAGTTATATAATTTTGCAAGGAAATTCTAATTTGTAATTTTATGGCTATTAAATTATTAAAGATTAACGTTTATTATATGTTGGTCCATGAATGAAATGTTCTCACCTATAATGGTTTTCAGAAATGTGCTACTGTCCTCAAGTGGAAGAATTGAAATATTTTTAGAAAAAATGACTTACCACATGACTATCAACTTTTGCAGGGTACCACCTAAACCAAGATTTTTCAAAGTGAACAAATTTAAAATAGAGACATTCTGATTTTTTAACATTTAAAAAAATTTTTTGATATAAAAGACAACATAAAAGTTTTATAAAGAGAAGTAGATACAGTAACTTGTATTAGTTCCTGTTGACTGATATAAGGATGGAGTAAACTCAATTTGTCTGATGGGTCATGTGATAATGCAAATACAGATTTATGCTTTGCTTCCCCACTCTCATAATTTGTTTTAGAGCTTGGGGTAGAAAGGAGAATGGAAAAAGATAGTACATGGACCATCTGCCATTTGCCAAGAACTGGGCTTAACATTTTACATATGTCTTCTTATTTATAAAGGGTTAAGCAATATGTAAGAAAATAATTCCATCAAAAGAAATCTCTTACTTTTATTCCCTGCCAAATCTTGAATTTCTTGTTTGTCTTAATAAGAGATAACATATCTAGTAAGGAGGAAGAAAACTGGTTTCTTGCTTTTTCTCCGTGTTTACAGTCACTTTTTCTTCTTCTTCTTCTTTTCTTTTGTCTTGAAATGAAGGGAATCCAATAGTGGATAAGAACCCAAAAGAGATTTTTGCTTTTATACATTTTATTCTCTTTGTAGGTCAGGTGGGGATAGCTGAGAGAAGATTAAAAAATAAAAGGTAAGAAAAGTGAGTAAATATTCAGAATAAAGAATAATTTTTAATTGATTTGATAAAAATAATTAAAATGGATTTAAATATAAACATAAAACTTTAATTCCAAATACTGTAGATGGAGGAAAAAAAATAAGTTGAGTGTGGCTCTTTTAAGACCAAACCCAATTAATAATCTCTTAGGGAAACTATTTAATCTAATGAAGTACTTCATATGAGTTAATAACATTAAATATGCCATGGCTATCTATTATAGGTATGCTATATCTCTGTTATGTGCTGAGATATAGGAAGATAAATGTTAAGTAAAGATAAAAACTATACTGAATTGATAACAAGTATTTTTGATAAATCTTTCAGTCAAGGCTACCCTAAATCACTTTTGATTTAAAAGCTACTCTACACAATATACATTAATCATATAATTTCAATATTCTCTATTTTTATCTCAATTAAACATAAGTAATATGAGTAACATTTCTAATCAATAAAATACTGTTATCTAATGTGAATTAACCAATAGTTTAAAATTTTAAATGCTTTTAAACTACTTGAGAACAAAATACAATTATATCTATTGCTGTGTCTTCCTTGGGCTTATCACAGAGCTCATACTTAAAAATGGTTACCAAGCTGACGTAATGATGAGCAATTTGGATAAAGATTACCAAAGTGTATTAAAAGGCTGATTCTGGTCAGGCCCATTCTGTGGGAAATTCGTGTCCCCCAGAGAAGGCTAGGCACTTGCCTTGATCATGTCTACTCATTTTTTGTTTCCTGTCTGCTGACCAGTGACTAGGAGAACACCATTAAACATTTTGATGATTCATTGTAAGTGTGCACGTCATATTTTCACCGAGATCTTTGTATGGCTAAAGTCTTAATAGTCTCCCACACTAAAAGTCATGTTTGAAATACAATACATTAACATCTGAAGCAGACTTAGCTATGAAGCAGGATACTGAGAATAAATAGATGAAATTCTAGACATTTCTAAAGAGAATCCAGCTACTTAATGACTGCTGAGGTCTTCAGTGAATAGGTGTGAATATTTCGGTACAGTCCAACCTGAACTGAAAGGCAATTCTTACTTCCAAATTTAAATTCCGCCTGTGCATATAAAAAAAGAGTTTCATTTATTAGTCCAAAATGTTACTACTATTGGGATCTTGGAAAAACATTCTCTTTTTCTTGGGCATGTTCTTCAGTAAAAGAAAGTTGGGAAGGGTAGACTAGAGAATGAAACTTATGCTTGGAGACCATAAAGTTGAGACATCCTGTTTTTCACCTCACAACAGGCGAGGTAGAGCTGAAGATGGTTGAGCGAGTACATTTCTCTGCCAAAGTTAAGACGATGAAACATGGGTGAAGCTCGGCAACATTCTATTCTCCCACTGAAAAGCTCTCAGTTTTAGGTTATTGAGGATTGTCCAAATCATTTTCCTTACAGGTTGGACCCATTCTCTTTGAGGGACAAGTGCAGCTCCCATTGAGAGGGTTACAGTGAGCACTGTGGACACACTGGCACTTCAGAGCACAGTTAGGTCCATACTGGCCTGACCTGCATTCTATGAGGTAAAAAATAAAGTAATTCAAATATGTTTTTCTATCAAACAATTTTTACTATTATTTCTTGGAATTCAATAGATAATAATAGACTTATAAAGAGTTTGGTTAACCATGTGGTATCTTTTTCCTGTGCTAGAATGCTAAATAATAAAAGTGAGGTCTTTAATGAAAAACAGGAGGCGGCTGGGGAGCATCAAGGAAGTTAGTGACAAAATTTAAAAGAGGAAAAGACAGGACAGCAACTCAAATATTTTAAGTGCCTTCACAGAATTAGATTATTCAATATAGCTTACAGCAGTAGCGTTGTGAGGAACACAAGAAAAAATGAATTACTTGTAAGAAAAAGCCAACACTCCCACAGAATACACAATATGTGAAATCCGTCTTTAGGTCAAAAACACAATTGTTTGTACTTCTGTTGTTGAAAATGAAATAGTTTTACATTCAACTCTTTCACCTCTTAAAATAAGTTAAAAAGTCCTCTGTAAAATCCTGCTGTATGTATTCAAAGGATTTAATTACCTTTAACTTCAATTGCACTGTAATTACAACCAATAGAGAAATAAAGGAAGGAAATAAAACATGTTAGCTTTATCAAAATAACTAAATGTGGACTAAAAGGTGCCCCCAGACATCACATCCCAGCTTGGGCATTTGGTCTTAGTCTGATATCAGCAGAGAATTATCAGAGAATTAACAGATTTCTGTTTCTGAAAGAATTGTGAGATTAGGTAGAAAGCCCAGTCCATGGAAACAGAAAACTGGGTCAGATTCAGTCAGGCTAGACTGAGAAGTAACTCCATTTACTGTCACTGTTTAAGGAGCAGAGAAACTTAACTTTGCAATATTGAGTCACCTAGCTCTAAAAAGTTTACAAAGTGGGCTCCTAATACATGAATTCATTTGATTCTAGCGAACCTGTAAGGTAGGTAAGGCAGTGAGGCAAGCTGTTTTATTGTAGAGAAACTAAGATTTGGTATAGCTTAGGGACCTTTACAAATATTATATCTCTGGCAAATGGCAGAGCTGAATTTCTAAATTCTCATCTAGTGCTCATTCTGCACTACCATGTGGAAAGACAAAAGGTATCAAGCTTATGTAGACTAAAGGCCAAATAAAGAAGTGGAAAGCCAGAAAGGAGAAATTTAGAAATATCAATATAAGTATGAGGATACAGGTACTGGAGTGAATTTTGAGTCTTTGAGAAAACATTTGTTACACATTTATTGCCTAAAAGTTCTTTTTGCTAGGTTGGAGATTCACCCTATATACTCCATAAGCAGTTGTATGTTTATTTACTTATTGCTCTCTTGGATAATGAAGGTAGGTTAAGGTGTGGTCTAATTCTCTTGCCTTAATTAAATAGTTAGATTTTAAACATGAGATAAATATGAGTTAAATTTTACAATTAATTCTTTTTACAGGGCAAATAGAAGCTTCAGAGGTGACACAAATTCTGCTCTGAAATGAATCTTTCCTTTAAATCATTGAACTTTATCAAAATTCAAAGAAAATTCTGTGTCATTTCAAATTTAACCTAATGTATCTACCTCTGCCCAGTGTGTGGGAGGACTACTTGGTTTGGTGCTAAGACCTAGTTTTCTTGTTTGAAAAAGAGTTATGAGTCAGAATCTCTCCTGAGCAGCTCAGAATCTGATTTTAATTTACAAAAATACCACATTTTCATGTTAATAACGATGTGTATTTAAGACATCTGTTTGAATGTCTGCAAATGTTAATTTACCAAGGGGGTGGGGAAATAATCCCATAAAAAGTTGCTACATTCTTTTATGAATTAACATTATGGCTGTTTAATAGGTCCTTTACCAGAGTTCAAATTAAAATGAGGTCTTTTATCTTTATAGTGCCTGCATAGACACAGCTGCTCACAGTTAATATCGCAGATGAACTGTGCCTAATTGAAAATAAAAATGCAAATAAAAGACTCTGTAGTACATCTGTGTAGGCTGAGGGTACCCCCAAAGAACTCATGACAAGGGGGGTCTTGAGGTGTTCACTGAGAATGGGCACATTAATACATATGATCCATTGTCACATGGCAATTTACCTGTGGATGAAAGAGGCTATGTGATATAAGAATTTAGTCCATAAAAGTCCATAGAGTGAGGCCTTATTTTCTAGCCCGTCTATAAGCTCTCTTGGTTTAGTGGCTAGTTTTAAATCCTGCTGAGTGTTTGTCCAACAGAACTTTTTGTAACGAAGAAAATGTTCTATATTGTGCTATCCAATATTGGAGCCACTAATAGTATGTGACCACCGAGCACTTGAAATGTTATTGTGTGACTGAGGAGGTAAATTTTCAATTAAACTAAGTTTAAATTAAATAGCAACCTGTGGTTAATGGGCAATGCATAATAGATAGGGCAGACAGACAACCTAAGCAATTCCAGTTCCATTCTTTCCCTTGAGAGGCAGTATAGTGGAGATGTTAAAAGTCTGGATCTAGACTCAGATTGCTGTGTAACCTTGGGCACGTTACTTAACCTTTTTATGCTTCATCTCCCTCATCTATAAAATGGGAATGATGATGATAGTAAAGGTATCTCGTATAAATTAAAGTCCTGGCATAATAATATGCATTTAATAAATATTAATGGTTTTCTTCAGTATTTAGATGTAAACCACAAATACTATAAGCATTCTGCTTTTAGTGAGCATTTCATTGGTGACATTTGTATTGTGGCTTCACTAAGATGCCATGCTGATGTTAACTTTATTTATTTTTTTATTTTTAATTTTTAAGATTAAGTTTATTGGGGCAACATTGTTAATACAATCATATATTTTTCAGGTGTACATTATCATTTGACATCTGTATATTCTATTGTGTGTTTACCACCCAAAGTCCAGTTTCCTTCAGCTATCATATATTTGATCCCCTTTATTATGCTGGTGTTTATTTTGAAAGATTTTGTTTAGATATGACAAGGTTCAGATATATGTTTACCACAACTCTATAAGGAATGCTGAAAAGCAAGAATTTCTTCAACAAAAATTTGATGTAGACTATCATGTGCTAGACTTTGTTCTAAGCTTTTTTTTTTTTGATAAAAGATAAATAAACATGGATCCAACTCTCAAGAAGCTTGTGGTGCAGTGAAACACAAGGATTAGAGATTTAAATAAAGCAACATTGCAAAACTGAAATGTCAGAATCAGCAAGCTTCTGAGTTGAAAGATCTCAAAGGATTCCAACTCAATATACCCTTAGCCTAATTTTAAAAGTCTACTAAAGACAGATAGGAAAGAATATAAATTTCTTGATGAGCCATTGGAGGTTCCTTATGCTGGACTATATACAGACATTCACACATACAGTATTGTCTACCAACAGCATCACCCAAGGTCTGAAACCAGACTGCCTGGGGTCAAATCTTGGTTCTGCCTCTTACCCCTTTTCTGTGGCTCAGCTTCTTCATCTGTTAAATAGGAATAAAAATAAAACAACCTGATAGGATTGTGGTAAAGAGTAAATGAATACATGCAAAATGTTTATGATGGTGCCTGGCATTCAAAGTAGCTTTTATTGCTATTTCTCAGAAGCAAGGTGGCATGAGGGAGATGGAGCTGGTGAATAATGTTCTCCTGTAGCCTGGAAGGTTACTGTGGCTATTTCAGCATTATTCAGCAAATCTCAGATTACAGAATCATTGATTGGTGTTAGAAATGATTTTAGAAATGCATAGTCTTAACCTTTCTGTTTTGCAGATGAGTAAAGTAAATTCTGAGATTAAATGCCCTACATTGAGTTATAATGTGTGGCAGGTCAGTCCTTTAGGGCTATTGTGAATTATATAAAACCTTTGCATCTATAAGCAACCATTAAGTTTCATATCAAGTGATGAGTCAATGATTCACTCAGACTACTTTCTCCTCTTCTTAAGATAGTCCCTAATGATTTAGAACTTTATCTTTTAGGCCAGTCTTCCTGTGAGTGGAAAGGGAAGAAAACATATAAACCTCAGTTCCCAAAGAATACTTGGGAACTTGGTTCTCAAGAATAACTACCTGGACTGTACCATAATTACCTTAATTCTAGTAATTTCTCTGAACAGTTTTGTGATCAGGTTTTTTAACTACATTACCTTGAGTTTCTTACAAGGTGTCTTCTGTCAGCTGTGCTGGCTTTGGGTGCCTATGATATAATAACTACTTACTCAGATTAATCATACTAAGGCAACATGACAAGGAGTGGTGGTATGATGCTTGTTAACTGAGTAACATTTTCAGTATAAAAATGTCTATTATATCTCTGTATAACCCATGAGTTGGAGGGACATCATGAGATACTTGGCTCATACCAGCTTCACATCTGGCTCCGGTTGGCCCAGGTGGGCAGAGGCATTTCCCAGTTACTGGGTGGCAGGAGCTTTCACAGTCACAAAGTTGATGGCAATTGTCTCCAAACATTCCAGGTGGACACTCTGCCAAGAAAAGAGAAATGCTGCAACTTCGACTCCTTGAGCTTTCACTGATGTACTTAAATTAAAATTAAAGATAAAATTTCCTCAAAACTGAGACCCAAATAGCAAAGTAGGGTGATAAAATGAGATTTGCTGGTGAGAAAACAGAGGGATGTTTTGAAATTCTCAGAAAGAAGCTTTATTTTATACATGATTTCACACTCAGGTCTTAAAATTGATTTACTCTGACACTGGTTTGTACTTGTTAGAATGTAAGTAAACTTTCTGAAGATAGGAACTTAACGAAGGAGATTGAATCTATTATCCAAATGTATTACCCTTAATATTTTTCCTTGAAATGTTATTTATTTACTGTCTATTTCCCTCAGAAGATTGTAAGCTCCACAATATCTCCAGAATTTAACGCAAAATAATAAATGAATAAGTAACTAAAAGATGAACAAGACATACTATATGTAAAACTCTAGTGACATATGAGGATTTAATATGGGACTAAAATATGAATCACTTTAAAAGGAAATAACTAATTTAAACAAAGTCATATTATCACTATCACTTTTTATCATCATTACAATGGTTGTTGTTAACTGTATGCACAAGAACACACATAATATAGACATAAAATGAGTTGTTTACTGAGATCTATATAGTCTGGCCTTGTTTTGAATAGACTTGATTAGTTATTTAGGACTTCATAATATTTTGTTTCAAACTAAGTAGCTCAAAGTCTCACTACTGTATCTTCAGCCACATTCATGGTTGCAATTAATTCCTAGGAATAAATGCCTAATTAGCATTTTAAAATATTTTTCATAAAGATCTTTTATCTATTTCAATACCTTAAACCCAATACATATCACTTTTTAAAAAGCATTTAATAAAAATAATTCTCATTCAGAGGCAGAATTTTTGTCTATTGAAGACTAACAGCTTTAGGTGTTTTGAGATATTAAATAATTTCATTTAGGGGAAGATAAAAATTTTTAAATAATAAGCAGCAAAATCAAAAAGGACACATTATATTCTCTCTGGAGAGTATATTCCTGTCAATGTAATGTCTAAACCAAAAGCTTAGGTGATTATTCCAAGTTTTTGATTTGGGTTTATGTTTGCCTAAAGATGGAAAGATGTCATAGTCACACAGAATTTCCCCATTCACATGCTTAAAAATGCTCTGGCTATACCTTTTTCACACTGGCTGCCATGGAAACCTGCTGGGCAAATGCACTGTCCACTCGTTGCATCACAACTAGCTCCATTTTTTCAGTCACAAATGTGAGCACAATTCAAACCATAAAATCCATGAAGGCATGCTGGAAAATAAAAATGTCAAAATGCTATTTTGGCTTTAAGAATAAATACTGGGAAAATGAAAGGATGTGCTCTAGGTCGTTTGTTTCCCAGGACCAAAGAAGATGAGAGCAGACAATTAGAAAACAAGAAAAAAAATACATGGAGAAGTATATTGACAATAGTTTAGTCATACTAGATAAGTGAATATATTAAGTGTCATTTTCTACAAGTAGTCTAGAAGAATACATAAAAATACTTAAAATATATTCAAGTAGATAAAATTTATTTGCTATGATGTGCTATAATCTGACAAAGACTTCACCAAAACTCTCTAACACCCTAAACATTTAAAAGAACAATGTTTTCAAAATTTAGATACAGGCTAAATTTAGCAAAAATTTTTTAAAATTAAATTCTTTAAAAAAATAGGAAGGTATCTGTAGACGGTGATTCATATAGCTCTTGATATTCAAAGTCCTGGGAATGAATGGCAGAAGTGGGTATGAGGGAGAAAGGAGGGGAAAGGAGGAAGGCAAAAGAAAATAAAAGACAGAATATGATGTATATAGAGTAGGTTAACATCTTATGAAGAAGTTAGGTTTTAAAGTCAGTGAAATTTAATTTTAAAAAAATTTCCATAGATGAACCATTAAGTTGAATTATTTCTCAGAATAACTTGTTTTTCTTCCATAATTGGAGAAGATAAATATTTTTGTGGTTGGCCATCAGAAAAAGTATTTGGTTTAAATTTAGAGACTATGTAACCCAAGCAAATGCATTTCCTTGAATGCTAAAATTCTCATCTACCCAGGGAGATGCTTAGTATGAAAGGGGTATGTGAGAGCTAAGC